>WBNH01002867.1:0-25478 GCA_013401255.1 Urocolius indicus
CCAGCTTCATCCCATTACCTGTGGCTAGATAAAAAATCGATCCCTCAGTTGCTACTCAAAAAGTTACATTGAGCAGTTTTCAGCTGCTCTATGATTTAGGATTAACACCTTCCCCTCCTCCCCCCACCCCAAAAAAAAAAGTTAGGCTTTTACTAGTAACCTGAGAACCAGAGCCAATGCCTTCCTGCAAGAGCTGCCAGTGTTCTCACGTCTTGAAGGTGCGGCACCAAATGTACTAGAGTAAATGTAAATGCAGATAACTTGTCTTTGTCTTAGGCACTCAGCCACTCATTCCCCACAGAAATCTCACCAGTGTGGCTACTGCGAAAAGACTTTTCACAGGAAAGACCACCTAAAGAATCACCTTCAGACTCATGACCCTAACAAGATGGCCTTCAAGTGTGAAGAGTGCGGCAAGAAGTACAACACCAAGCTAGGCTACAAGAGACATTTGGCTCTTCACGCGGCCACCAGCGGGGACCTTACCTGTAGGGTGTGCGCCCAGGAGTTCGGGGGTACCGAAGTGCTGTTGGAACACCTCAAAAGCCACGCTGGGAAACCAGCCGGCAACGCCAAGGAAAAGAAGCACAAGTGTGACCACTGCGAGCGTCACTTCTACACCCGCAAAGACGTGCGGCGTCACATGGTCGTGCACACGGGCTGCAAGGACTTCCTGTGCCAGTTCTGCGCCCAGAGGTTTGGGCGCAAGGACCACTTGACTCGCCATACGAGGAAGACTCACCCGCAGGAGCTGCTGAAGAGCAGGCTGCAGAACGGTGACCCAGTGGGGCTCCTCGACCAGATTTTCCCATTTAGACTGAAGGAAGACGTGGACTTACTGTCCCCTTTTCCCGAAAGAGCCTCCGCGCACAACGGGATCGCGAATGCTTCAGAGGCGGAGGAATACAACTGTTCACCCCTTCATTCCCAGCCCAGCTTA
Source organism: Urocolius indicus (assembly GCA_013401255.1). NCBI lineage: Eukaryota > Metazoa > Chordata > Aves > Coliiformes > Coliidae > Urocolius > Urocolius indicus. The sequence continues at coordinate 941 of WBNH01002867.1, forward strand.
CAAATTGCTCTTCCTCTTGAACCTTCTCCTCCCGTGCAAAGGATGGGCTGTGCAGACAGCCTTCCAGCTGTGCCTCCCACACCGTGCTCCACGGCCGTTCCTGCCACCCTGAACCTGCATCAGCCTAATAAATACGACCTTAGTTCTACCTCATTCGCGGCAGGATCCCTCAAGAATCTACCCATAAAAGTGGATGTTAAAGGTTACAACGTGCCTCTTCCTGAGGACCTGCCCTTACCAGAACCTCAGTCACTCCACAAAATCAGTCTGGAAGAAGCTTCCTCAGGGCCCCTAGGGGATACTAACAAGTACCCAGTGCACAAGGAGACAGAGGCAGCAGCTGAAACTGCGAGCCTGCCTTTCATGGATCTCACTCACGTGATGAGTTTCTGGCAGGTCCCATCAGGTGACAACCAGAACACTACCGGGGACATCACAATGACATTTGGTCCAGAGGAACTGTCACACAGGCTGAACAGCCTCGGCCAACAGCAAGGGCTTCAGCTAGCAACTGGTGGGATGGCCATAAACCAGCTGCACCACGTCCCTCGCTCCTTTCCATCCACTACAAATTCTGTAACGTTGCCTCATTTCCACCATGCCTTCAAATAACTAATCGCCATGGTTTGGAGGTTTGGGGTGTTTTTTTCCCCCACCCTCCCTTTCTTTTTTATAAGACTGTGCTTCTTACCTATATCTCTTAGGATGGGGTGGTTTGGGTTTTGGTTTGTGTTTAAGAACAACCGCCCCAGGCGTTCTCGAAGCACGTTACGAACACGGTAGTTAAATTCAGGATGTTAATAAACAAGAAGCTCTATTTTTCATACTGCTGTTAGTTTTGTAGCATATGACAATAGGAGAACTAACCTATTCCCCCACAACACCCTTCTGTGCTTTTTGTTTCTTAACCTTTCACGCAAACAACCGAATAAATAGCTGCAGTGATAGCAGAGCATGGTAACAGGCACAATAAAACTAGGGCTGCTGCAGTAGAAGAAATGGGGTGAGGATGAAGGGGGGGAAGAAGTGGGGGGGGGGGAATAACAGAAAAGTAATTTTAATGAGCCATAAATCACAGCAAATCTGTACACATGGCAAACAAACGATTTATCAGCATCACATAGATTTCTCCTTAAGCACTTACTTGATTACTGAACTTTATGAATCTTTAAATGAAACCAGAATCATTCCGAGTGGATCTTGCCTCCTTGTTTCACCTCCAGGGAAGAGCACTGTTGTGATTACGTTTAAACAGGTTTTGTTTCCTGCAGTGCACTTGGGCTGGGTGCATCTCCTGCGTTTCTTCCTAGGCCTGGAAAAGAATCCCATCTGTGTGACTGTGCAAGAACTGAGTTCTTATGTACATAACAGTTTTCAGAATGGGAAGTGAATTGCCTCAAAGTTTAGAGCAAAGCATCAATTTTCCCTTGAAGAAGACGGGCACTGGTGTCTCTCTCTCTCTCTCTCATAGAGCACTTAAACATCTGCTTAAATTTACACATATGTTATCCCATTGGGGCAATGGGTGGATTGACTTAGCACTCCATAAAGAATAATGCTTCCCAGCTAAGAGGCCTTTATTCACCTTTTGATGACAAAAATGGCCTTTTAGTCTGAGAAATTCATTGTAACCATCTAAGATGTGGATTCCTTCACAGAAAGCCAAACCTGGCTCAGGGGAGCCTGCTCCCGAGCGGGACCTCTGTGAGGCCGGGGGCAAGTCCATACACAGAAGGGTTGTGGTGTTGGGAGCTGACACTGGACCCCTGTTCAAAAGCAGGTTATGAACCTGCCTCACAAGTGGTGTCTGAAATTAGAAGATGTGCTAATGGTTGAGGCCATTTTAGTCACGGGAGTCGCGCTCAGCAGCTGCAGCTGAACTTCTGCCCTTTGTTTCTTCCAAACCAGAGCCATGGGGACTTGTGTTTGGTTCCTGGGGTAAATTGTCCACTGGAATGGTGTGCTGGTGTGCCAGTCCTGTCACCTGATAGGACTATCACCTAGCAGAAATTGCAAAAATCCTATCTCCCAGTAGATGACATCATTATTAAAACCAAACAGCCCAAACTTACAGCTTACTTTCTTGCCTCATCCCTGGTTCTTAATAATAATCTGGGTTTTAGTGGATTGTATTATTGCAGCTAAAGCAGACACAGAACTTGTGAAGCTGAGGAAGGTTTCAAACCCTGAGAGGAGCTTTTCCATTCAAACCAGAGAAAGTTGATAGTAGCTAATGACTGTTACAAAGACAACCTGAACCAAGCATGTTCTCCTCTCTCCCATTGATCACAGGAGTATTTCCAGACAGCTTCAAATAAAACCAATCTTTTGAAATGACTGCTGTTTTGCTGTTAATGAGCTACAACTACACTGCACAACTACGAGGATCCAGATACTCTGACAAGTTTATAAGTAGCTGGGTAACAAGAAGGTTCTATCGTTGCAGGTTGTGTGAGAATGTGTGTTCTCCACTGAACATTGTTGAACATAACGTCGTTGAGAGGTATTTCCTTGTCTGTTATGAAAATGTTTGGCATAAGGCAAACCAGAAGGGGTTTTTAAAGGAGTTTTTGTAACGACAACATGAGTGGGAAGAGCAGGTGCTGCACAGTCATGCCCAGTTAACAGTTATTTAAGTGACAGAATAGGGAAAAGGTTGCCAACAACATTATGTGCATATTCTACAGCCAGGCTCATGTTTTCATACACACTTGGGAAAGGGGGTGGGGCAGGGTGTGTGTGTGTGTGTGTTTGTGTGTATTGGGGGAGTTGGTGTGTGTATTCACTCCCCGCATTGTTTTCCTCATTCATGCAAATTGTATTCACTTGGATTCATCCAAGATTATGTACTTGTAAAAACAACAACAACAACACCCCCACAGATTTTTGCAGCAGTGCCAGAGGAGATACCATTACTAGACACTTTGTCATTTTGATTTCTGCTCCTATAAGAGGTGGACCTAATCACTGAAATACTTGTCTTTGAACTAAAACGTGATGTCGAGAAGAAAATGCTCCGTAAACGCCGAGCTAGACTGGCACTCGCCATCTTTCAGCTGTTGGACTGTAGCAGGGTCCCTGAGCTGCCAGGAGAGGTGCTGCTGCCGTATCACAGCCTCTTCCGAGATGGCTGGAAGGATGCTTTGCTGGGAGATGCTTACTCAGTGAAACTAGAAGTTAAAAGACAAAGTCTCATTTGAGTACAAAGAAAAGCACCATTTTTTTAATGCTAAAATGTTTAAAAAGCACACAAGGATGCTGTCTGCAAGTAAAACACAGAAGCAACCCTTCAATGCTTTAACCCTTTAGTTCTACTTACCAGCTGTTTCTGTCAGGAATATTTCTTAACCAACGAGTTGCTGTTAATTCCAGAGTGCTGTTCACAGCCGCCAAGCTGAAGGAGGGAGTTGCATTAAAAGGGGACATAGCGGTTCCATGTGCTAAAGATGGATCCATTTCCTGTTAACAGGGAGTTTAAGTGCTGTTCTTCAACACACTGATCTTGCCTCTACCATTATATTTCCTGTAAGATAACTGCAAAATGAGCTGTGAGGTCAAAACTCTTCAACACACCACCAGAAAACAATGAAGACAAACAGACACAGCAGCACTTGCTCGAACTTCTGAGGATTCATTTTCGTTGGGTTTAAAAGAAAGCAACTATGGTAACATTTTGCACAGGATAGTTTGGCATGTTGCTTTGGGTTTTTTTTTTGTCCCCCCCTGTCTTCCTGGATTGAAAAAAAAAAAAAGAAGAGGCCATGCAGCACGGCTTTAATACCTTTGGGTTAAATTCCATGCCTGCTGATTTCTAAGAGTCTACCTCTAGGAGTTACATTTTGCTTCAGTGTCATCCTTTCTGCATTTATCTAATCACCATTAGCTGGAGCCTAAGCAGAGTTTCATTAAACTCTCTAAAGTCTGGCATTTCTTATTCCCGTGTCAAATATTTTTCATTTACTTTACTAAACATTTAATAGGCAGGAAAAACTCCTGCTGGATTTTCATGGAAAGACATTAAGTGTTCGGCTAAAGAACCCCCATCATTGCATCATTTCTTGCAAGGTCATCCAAGGCTAGTAACAGATCAGGTGGCCAAAAAAATAAGATGAGATAGATCTCCACAACATTTCTGTCTTACCACTCAATTTCTAAAAGCAACTGGAAGTTTTTAATGCGAGAATGAGGGCTGGTTTTGGTCAGTATGGAACTTGAAGTGCTTTGAAGCATCCATGGCCTTTTATCAGTTATTACTTTCATATCTCATTTATTGTTTACTGGAAGATCCTATTGAATATAAACATGACATTTGACAATGTTAAATTTGTCTTGTTCGATATATCAAAGCAAATCATAGAAGGGTAGGGTTGGAAGGGACCTCCAGAGACCATCCAGGAGAAAAGCACACATGTTACCACACATCTTCCTACACTTTGTTAAAACCATTGACTGAAGGACTGGTGACGCCCATCCCCTTGTAGGCAATCACACCATTTGACAGCTGCTACAAATAATGTCACAACTTTAAGACAGGCAGCTTCATAAGCTTTGTAGCCTAGAGTGGAGGGGGAGAAAAGAAACCCCAACCAAATGATAGCGAGCTTCAGGTTGCTTCTTTTATTGACTGTGGTAGTTGTAGCACATCAGGTGGAAGAGGTGCTGGAAAACTGTGTTGAGTAAGGTCTTCCATAATATATCAGAAGAAAATGCTTCATTGCTGTTCAGGGATTCTTCTGTTTGCACATTCGCGGGCTGAAAGCAGCAACAAGCCATATACTTGTTATTTGTGTAGAAACAGCTTTTGTTTCTTACCCCATTTCATCTAAGAAGATTAAAACCTCAGTCCCTGGGAACGTGATGGAGCAGCTCATCCTGGAAACCATTTCCAAGTGCATTAAGGATGAGAAAATTTATTTGCACCACTCAAAGCCAGTTTCTCATGTCTGCTTTCTCAACTAAAAAGCACTCTTGGGTAGCACTGAAACTGATCTCTCCCCTACCCAAAGTGCTCTATAAAGCACCTGGCTAAGCTAAAGTTTGACAGGAAACACAGCAGCCGTTGCGTACAGCTCAGCACCTACAAGCTCAGCCAGGCCAGTTGCTTCCACAGTTCCCATGGACATACAGGGCTCTGTCCTGTATTTTGAATGTCTGTCCTGGGGACCTGCTGGAAGCACTGGCTGTCCCAAGCCTCTGTAAACTGGCTGCAGCTACGACCCCGGTGATACCTGAACTCGCTGTTGTTTGCAAGGAAAGAGGTACCTCCTCCCCAAGCCTGCAAGCCCTGAGGTTGAAGAGTTCAGTTGAGTATGGTGATGACATCAACAAACCCCTGTTGGTGGTCTGCAAGACCCTGCACGGTAACCCTAAGGGTTACTACACTGTTAGCATAGCCACAGGTAATCTGGGGAGTGGAGAACATGAAACCACTGAGTAGTGTCAGCAGTTTTTCCTGTAGCTGGCTGAGTCAAGGAGGTAGGTGGAATCAATGATGGCACCTGGCACTGAACACTCCCATGACCTTTGCAGTAGCCACTGACCAGCAGCAATCAAGGACAGCAAAACTGCACATAAAAGGATCCTGCAAAGACTTTGAGTCTCTGCAGCAGACCATTTTGTGTACATTACTGTTTACACCACACTCTAGGCACCCTTACAAGCTCATCTCCCAAAGTATCTTGACAGCTATGGCTCATCTGTCTTGACCACGTTCCCTGCCAGGTTCTCATGCTTTGTGGTTGTATGCTTCTCACAGGGGTGCAAGATGCTGGTCATTTGAGCCATTCCCTTTCACAACAGCACCACAACCACCTTAAGCAGGGGCTGGAATGGCTTCTCAGTGCTCTGACGTAGCTCTGCACGGCCCAAGGTGGAAACAACATTAACTGGATGGTCTGAAGAGCAGAAGCAGCAGACATCATGGTCTGGGAAAGTAAACACTGAGGAGAAGGAAGAACCTCCACACCATCACCCTACCATAGCGATTACTGAAACAGATGCTGGCATCTTCCTCACTTGACAATGAAAGCACAAGACTTGCTAGAGAGGTTTGCATTCTCAAGCAGCAAAAGCTCTCAAGACACCTGTTAGAGCAGAACACACTCACTGCCTACTTGAAATGGAGCTGCTGCAATCCATTTAACACCAACACGAACATTCTCAGCAGCCTACGCTGGGAACGTGAGGAGCTCTACAAAAGGTTTCAGTGCAATTGAGTGCTTCAATCAGGAAGTTTGTGCCACAAACATTGTACACACACAAAAGCAAACTAGGTCCTTTTATATTAAGAATGCTGACATTTTAAAAAAAAAACACATCTATTTCTTACCCAACCTCTCCTGAAGCTTTTGTTCTGGCAGATACACCCCCAGGTTTCTTGGTTTTCCGCAGCATTCCTGGAGAGTCCTCTGCAGATCATTGTTTTAAGAATGTATTTATTAAAAATGATAAGACATTTGTCAACTACAGAAACTCCACATAAAACCCAGAAGTGCAGGGATCAAATCTATTGACACAGGGAACAATCTGAATTATCATTCACAGGTTATGTTACAAATGACCATTGAAATAACTGGATAAAAACAGCTTCCAAACACAGACTGAGTACAGGTCATGATTACCAGCAGCAATGGGTGCTAGCAAACATCTGGCATCCTGGTTCGAGGGAACTGTTTTAGGGATGTGGTGGTGTTGATTTTAAGGCTGAATCAACAAGGAGCAAGTCACATGGAACAAACAACATATAAAGCTTGATGTTGCATCTAAATGGACTTAAGATGGAATGAAATGTAAAACCAAAGAGTTTATGGAGTCCTTTATGGGACTGAAGGAACCTCACACCATAACTGCACATTCTAGGTCTATATAGATATTTGTGCTTGAGAGCTTCCCTCACCTGAAATACATCAGAGTTTGTTGTAAGAAAAACCTAAATCTGGCTAAATGAATCTGGTCCTTACCTCGTCTAGGTTTGTCTGTATTGGCACCTTCTTGTACTCTCTTCTGAAGCACTGACACAGAAGTTAAAGTTGGCGGCTTTCTCCGAGTCGCTGGTTCCTTGCCCTAACAAAAGAAGATGCACACTCCATACTCAACTCTAGCAAAGAGCTCACAGAGCCCAGTGAAAACTCTCCAGGTTGCTGCTAAGAAGGAATAGGAAAAAGGTGCACCCTCCCAACTTTGAAGTCACTTTTCCTGCCCCATATAGGTAAAAATAGTTCCAAGATTTACTGTTGAGATGAGGGAGCCCTGGCACAGGCTGCCCAGAGGGGTTGTGGAGGCTCCTTCCTTGGAGGTCTTCAAGACCTGCCTGGGCATGTTCCTATGTGACCTGATCTAGGTGAACCTGCTTCTGCAGGGGAGTTGGACTAGATGATCTCTAGAGGTCCCTTCCAACCCTACCATTCTATGATTCTATGATTTCAAACATCTTAAAGAAAAAACTTTCCAATTTCCCCACGAAGCTTGTCCCTTTGGCCTCATGTCTAGCAACCACAGAATAAATCAGCTGTACATTTGCAGGGAACAGCGAAGCTGCCAACAGCAGGGAGCCCTAATGAACAGTAAGAGCTTCCTCTATTCAGTGCGAAAGCTGTGAAGTTTCTGCTTCCCTACAGCTGTTACCCTGAAATCCAAGCACAAAAGACTCTGAAGAAATTGTCATCCAGCTTCTTGCTGCTGCCATATTCTGTTTTGTATCAAAGGGCTCCAGTTTCAGGGACTCCTAGCTGATATCACTGTGCATCTTATGAATTTACCAGCTTCCCTGGAGCCTTAAGTTTTATATTAACATCAGTCTTTACTCACCATTAACTACAGCTTTGGCAAATCTGCCTCCAAGTCAAGTGTGGCTGCGTTTGCTTACCGAAGCTTTTGGTCCAGTGTTCTTCGCAGCAAAGGCACGGAGAATGCCTTGTTCTTCACAGAACTTCATGTGCCTCTCTGCTGCAGCCTCATTAAATCTTCTTGAGCAGTGTGGACACTGAATGTAGTCTGGCCATAAGATAAGGAAAGACTTGTGTCACAGGTCATACACTCCAGGAGAAGGATTGCCCTGCCTCACTGAAACACCCAAGCTGCAGTACAAAACCTGGCTTCATCAGCAGGTGACCACGGTGAGTTCCCATCAGCTCCCAGACTTAGGAGAACTACAAAAAGATCCTCTACAAAAGCACTTGGGGTCCTAAAACACATGCTTATGGAATTAACCCAGCAAACACTAATTGCTTTCAGAAATAAATCCCTGGGGATTAATAGAAGCAGGTTTTATTATCTTTGCCCTATTCCCACCTCCAACCTCAGAATCAACAAATCTGCAGAAAACTGCTGAAGAGCAGCTCTGCAGAGAGAGACTTGGGAGTCTTGATTGATAAAATAAACTGAAACTGAGCCAGCAATGTGCCCTCGTGGCCAAGAAGGCCAATGGAATCCTGGGATGCATCAAGAAGAGTGTAGCCAGCAGGTCAAGGGAGGTCCTGCTCCTACTCTACTCTGCCCTGGTGAGGCCTCATCTGGAGTCCTGTGTCCAGTTCTGGGCTCCCCAGCTCAACAGGGACAGGGAACTGCTGGAGAGAGTCCAGCACAGGGCCACCAAGATGATCATGGGACTGGAACATCTTTCATACAAGGAAAGGCTGCGGGAACTGGGGCTGTTTAGTCTGGAGAAGAGCAGACTGAGGGGAGATCTTATTAACATTTACATTTAACATCCCAACCCTACCATTCTATGATTCTATGAAAAGCATTATTTAAACGTTGCTAGTCACAACCAATGACTTTAAGGCCACTTTTGAAGGTTGTCATTAAGATTGCTATTAGGCAAAATGCTGCTGAAGAAATTGTGCCCCACCAGCTGAGGCACATCCAAGAGCCAGATTTCTGGGTGTAAGCAAGCAGCGTTATGAAGAACACAGAGCAGTGTTTCCTAGAGTCGTTTCTGACAGTGTTACAGGCCTGGCTGTGCCAAAAGCTATTCAGCGATGTTTGTCGCTGGTGCTGTCCGACTCGTTTCAACAAGAGATCCAGGGTCGGTGCAGTCACATTCAGTCCTCGTGCTGCCCTTACCATTCCTCCCTGTCCAGTGCCTTTTACAAAAGCAGCCCAAATGTCCTTATCCTAACATGACAGATACAACATCTTTACATATCTCTTCTCTCAGTAACAGTCCAGAGAAGGTGGCCCAAGCAGACACCAACAGCCAGCCCCAGATCAGCAGCGCAGGCAAAATGGTTTTGAATGCAGTGGAGGAGAAGACAAAGTCTTCAGGGGGCTGGGCAGGGGCATTTGGCACCTCAAGGGAGAATGGGGAGATTTGTGTACTACTTGGAGGAGAAGAGAGGAAAGGGGTATATCTCTCCTCCCCACAATACATGTGCTTTCTCTCTGGTCCTGTAGTACAGGAGTTACAGTCTTGCAGTATAGGACATACATCCTCACTAAGCCTCTTATCAATTTGTCTTCCATAAAAAGCCTTTCTCCCATTCCTTTTTCCACAACTACAGCTGCTCTTGCACAACTCCATTTCCTCCAAGAAGGAGAAGGAAAGGGAGGGTTCTGCTCTTGAGAGTTCGTAGAGTCAGACAAGAAATAACAGAGTCATTAAAGAACTCATCAGTGGAAATTCAGAGAGCAGCTTGACCCCAATCAAGGAAGGAAGATGTGTCCTGCTGCTTGTACTGCATTGCTATCATCTGGAAGAGGAGAAAGGCTGGAGTCACGGCAGCTGGTTTTGGTATCAGCCGTGAATTCCTGCTTTGGAAGTGAGCCCAGAGAGCCTCCTCCTCCTGCCCTCCGCCTTCCTAACACAGGCCAGACTCCACTGAGGCCCTTTCCAAGATTGCTCCCACATTTCATAAATCACATCTTGTGGGAAATATTGGCTGCATCTGCATCTTTTTGGATCTGTAACTTCTAACATGGCAAGCTCTGTGCAGAGACCACACCTGGTGTTACTAGTAAACCAGAACCACCTCTCCTTGTGAGCAACTTTCCCCCATCTGCTCAGCTGAGTACGGACAGGGGACAGTGGAAAAGCCACCAAGAGGGAGTGGGGATATCTGTGTGCACTACAGTTGTTTTGAATGGTGAGGGGATGTCTTTCACCCTCTGGTATACCCTGGAGCAGCCTGTGCTAGAACACAGGTATCTGGACTCTCCTCCCAGAGCACTGTCTAGTGTCAGACCCACCAAATTTGCTGCCTATGAACTGCAAGGTACAGTTAGTTGTGAATGAGAGAGTATGGAGGCAATCACCACTCGCGTTGTGTGGTGTCAGGGGGTGCAAAACCAAAGCCCAGTTGTGACTAATAAGACATTACTACTTTATCAAAGACCAGTACAGGAACTGTAACAAGATAAAGCAGACTACAAACCTGGATTGATGCTTGGTGGGGGAGGAGGAGGAAGAGGACGGCCCTCTCTCAGAGCTTTTGTGACCTGCTTGGCTGATCGAATAGCATTAATAATATCCTCATGGCGTTGCCTCCAGCTAGATTTCTTCCCTGGTTGTTTCTGTAATGAAAAGAAAAACAAACAGAAGCTGTATTTTCCCCTTGCAAGGGACAGAGAAAAGTCTTGGAGTGAGGGTTCCTCCTTTCTGAGGGAAAGAAAAGACATAATGAAGAAAAGAATATTACTTCTTTTGAAAGGCACAGGAAAGCTGACTTAGCCCTTTGCTGGCCATTGACAGCACCAGAAGATGGACAAAAGAACAAAACATTCCAACAAAACACTTGGTTGTGGTTGGCCAAAAGGTACTTAAGAGGGAATAGAAAAGATGTTGTGAGAATGTTTCTCCTCCACTTGCCTGATCCTTCTTCTTGCTTTAAACCTCTGTGCACTTCTGTTTATTTCTAAAACTGATTTTAAAGGACATTTCACAACTGCAGTCTGTATGGATAGCAAATGAGCAGTGGTTTGGCAGCTCTGGGTGAAATTACGTGTACATCCATGTGTATTCCCCTCCTTCCCAACAATGCGTGAGAAAACCTTGTTCCAGTAAGAGCATAAGCATCCTCCCCTCCACCTCTGTAAATAAGCTCCATTTAAGTACATCTTTAAGTCCTTGAGTTCAACAGCAGTGAATCTCCACAGCATCATCTGTGGAAGCTTTGGAGCTACTGATAGCTCTCAGGTTTAACCTGAGGCATCCATGCACCAGCCACCTTGGATCACCCTCTCTTTCAGGTTTAAGTGAAGAGGATGCTGTCAGAGACTTGTACAGCCTTTAAAACACACACATGAACATTTCCCTGAAGAGCTGAGACACTTATGTGTCCAGAGTAGTCATGACCCCTACTGGTCGAGCTTCTTGAGTGGAGAAATACTCTCAAACACTAGCAGCAGAGGGAGTGGGAGGAAATGATTTGGCACAGAGTCAAGCACATGTGTGAGACTCTTCCACAACATCCAGGTTTTGTCCTTGGAGGAAACAAAAGCAGTACTGAATGAAAGACTTTGTATGGATATAACACACTTCAGTTACCTTCAATGTTAACAATACCTTTTGCAGAGGCTGCTTCTTCACAGTAGGGATTTCTGTTCCTTGCAGTCTCTGTTTCAAAGAGCTGAAGGGCTCACGCTTCTTGTTGAAGACTTTCTTGCATATTGGCTCATGTCTCAGCTGAGATGCAAAGAAAAACAGTTGTTGGTGGGTTGAGGCTGTGCTTTGTTAATGATGCTTCCTTACTCAGGCTTTAAAAATCACTTTAGTTCAGGAGCAGGGAGCTGAAGCAGTATTTCTTTTGAGTTCAGTTTAAATTCCTGGAGCATTCCAGCAAGACTTTTAAAAGCTTCAGTTAGACACAAATAAGAAATGGAAGCCATTGGTAGTTTGTTCTGCTCAGGGACACACTGGAGGCTGGCACAAGCAGTGACTTGCAGAGAACGGACTGGGTCACTAAACAGGAACAGTCCCAATTGAGCCTTGCTCAGTTAAGAGGGAGAACAGACTGATCTTGTTCAAGGGCCCAGTGTTTACAATATTAGTTCTTTGAGTTTTGGTAAGTATTCCAGACCAGGGGCTCCCCTGAGGAACAGCAGCACTATCCATCCCATCAATACCATAGATTCACAGATTCTTAAGGGTTGGAAGGGACCACGAAAGATCATCCAGTCCAATTCCCCCAATAACAGCGACGGCCCCAGGCTGAAAGGGAGCAGCTGCTTACCAGCACACATTACCTGACAACTCAAAAGGACACCTCTAGGGATAACGCCTGCAACTGAAGGCACAGGGCAATTTTAGGCAGATCAGTATCCAGTGATGAACTTGTGGAAGAGCCCCACCTCACAACACAGGAGGCTTTTAGATTCAGAAGTGTCTCAGATTTCAGCATCAACCTCTGCAACAGGATGGGCAGGATGAGTTCCCTTTCGTGAGGAACACCGTGAAAATGAGGACTAAACTACATTCTCTCTCCTTTGCTCTGGATCACACCTCTCTGAGCCCATCCACAGCTGGTAAATTAAAGATCCCATTCCTATCTTCCTTTGCTTACTGTCCTTTTCTAGTTCTCAGTTACCTCTTCTTGATTCTTCTCATTCATTTGTCTATGTCGTCACACAGGAGTTAATCAAAGGCTTGGGAAAGGTGTTTTGATTATAGCTCAGATGGGCCAAAAAGTACCTCACTTTACTACTACACACCTCTTAAAATTCTCAGTTCCCTTTGGACTTTTCTTACATGTGTGTTTCAGGTCCTTATCTTCTGTTTGTTCCTGTGTGACCTGATCTAGGTGAACCTGTTTCTGCAGGGGGGTTAGACTGGATGATCTCTAGAGGTCCCTTCCAACCCTGCCATTCTGTGATTCTATGATTCACGTGTCTGATCTGAGATGCCAAACATGGAACTACTAACAGAGGGTAGTTCCACCTTCATCCCAGCACTCAGACACTCAGCTTTCAGTGTAGTTTTTGGGTTTTGTCTTTTGCTAAATCAGATTTTTGTTCTGTCCCAGGGTTGAACTGATCTACCCCCCAGCCACAGGATCAGAAATGCAAACTGAGGAGGGGAAGGGTGCGTGCAGAGCCTCCCCTTGCAGAAACAAAACCCCTACAGTTGGGTTGTGCCAGGCAAACCGTGCAGCCACCCATTTAGTTTGTAATCCAGGGATCAGAAAGGTCAGGGGGAATCTTTTCATTCACTTCAGCAGCGTTTGGAACAGAGCCTGGTGCCCACATTATGCTGTCAAAGGGACTACTTATCAGATGGTTTATTAAGTCTGTTTTTCCCAGGAAGCCTGAAGTAACAAATTCTGCCTAGAAACCTGAAACTCCAAGGAAACTTCAGGTTAGTAATTTATGTCTCACCAAGAGATAATGTTTTATTTTAAACACAATATATAGTCAATATCTGGTTTGGGACAAGCAGGTAAATTAAGATAGAGGAAGGCTGCAGATTAGGTCACAGTATTTCTGTGCACATTCGTTAATTTTCTAATCAAGTTTGCAAATGAAAACAGTTATTAGATCATTCAACCCTAGTTTCTCTACTAGCAGTCACCTCCTCCTTCCCCAGCTCTCCCCACCCCTTGCAGATAAATGCACTGACATTCCCACTTACAAATGAAACAAAAAGTTTTGTGTTACCAGAGCATCTGGTGCAAAACGTCTTCCACAGGTGGTACAGGGAGACAGATCTCCACCTCGGGCAGCTGTGTAAAATCCAAACCACACAAGAGTCTGGGTTAAGCAGAGCAGGGTGATTTGATTACAACAGAGCTGGCTTTTGGAGCGAGCCCTTGCTGAAAGAAGCATTGCACTGTCAGAAAGAGCCATCCACAGTCACGTGCCAGGGGCTCCTTTTTTTGCACAAGGAGCTTAGTTATCTTGCTCCACTGAAGCACAAGCTCTCCTTTACTAAGATGGACAGCTTTCTGTCTTCCACATGACTGCTCAGTCACAATGACACCAGGGTTGGTTGAGGAGACGAGGATGGACAAGTACTGGAGTTCCTGGCTGACTAAATGCTGGGGGCTGTGGCTGGAAAGCAGGAGCAGGTGGCCACCTGCACCCAGATTTAGGCCCTTTAGCCAATGCCCAGCGACAGCTCAGGGTAAGCCAATGCTCATCCAGAAAGTGGCAGTAGCTGTGACTCAGTGGGACACAACCTTCACTCTTAACACAGAGCATTCTCATGACTTGCTTAAACAGCATTCCAAGGTGACCTTACTTTGTAGGTGTCAGATCTTGGGGGCTTTTCTACGTTTTTAAATCAAGTGGTTTTGTTTCAATAGGTTTTTTGAAGTTACACAGAAAGCATTTTTAAGCCTTCCCGACTCCAGTGACTGGCACATAATCTCATCTCAGAGCAGGGATATTACTTCTTGTTAAATAAAACCAGTTTTTGGGAAAACTTCCCGAAGAGCCCTTTTCATGAGATTCACCACCTTCAGAAGGAAAGGCTTCTCGTTTTAAATGCTCCTTACCTGCACTTGCTGAAACAAAAGAAAACCTCGTCTCGCTGAGCAGAAGCAGATGTGTAATTGCTTTTGTTTCTTACCTTTTCCTTCAGATTCTACCCTGCTCCAAGGCACAGAGCTCAGGTTTCTGCAGTGTTTCGTTGATTAGAAGAGCAGAAGAACAAAGCAATTCTATAAGCTTTTTGACTCTTGCTCTGTTTAAACATCTTTCCACTTTTTGTTCCCAGGCAACATTTTTCTGTGTGTCTGTATTTAGTCTGGACAACACTACTCCTGTCATGCATCCTTCTCTGCCTTCCCATCTCTTCTATTCTCCATCCCTCAAAGTTTTGACTGATGCAGCTTTTTCATTGGTTGTTTTTTTAAAAGGAATTTAGCTCCAAGCACAGTAACGCTGCATCAGCCACGAGAAGTCAGGAAAGAGGAGAGTTAGCCACAGATGAGTTAGCTCAGACACCTACAAGAGCAGATAATCATAGAGTCGTAGTCATAGAGTGGTAAGGGTTGGAAGGGACCTTTAGAGATCATCTAGTCCAACACCCCTGCACAAGCAGGTTCACCTAGATCAGGTGGCATAGGAACATGTCCAGGCTGGTCTTGAAAACCTCCAAGGAAGGAGCCTCCACAACCCCTCTGGGCAGCCTGTGCCAGGGCTCCCTCACCTCAACAGTGAANTGAGCTGAATTAGTACAGATCACGTGCACTCTCTTTGGCAGGAGATTCTCCTTTTCAGGTAACTACAAAACTGTGTTCCGCTCAGACCGCTCTCCAGCATCTGTTACTCACTTGTTTCATTTAATTTCTTTCCAAATATCTGATCCATCTCAACAGAACTGCTTCTCAGATTTCCTCTTCAGCATGTTTCCTCTTCAGTTGTCATGAGCCATGTGTACCAGGTGCTCAGTCTCACAGTCACAGTTTGTTACCAGGCACCAGCAACTACGTAACAACAACTATGACACAGGCAGACCCTGCTTAACTCTGAGGAACATTAAGAAAGCCAGTACAAGACATCAGCTAAATGAAAACTCTGAAACTTGTTCTAAGCTTACAGACCATTTCCACTGATTTGGATAACACAAATTTTAGGGCAGTTTTAGAAACGAAGGCTTAAGCTAGATACAAACAGTGTATTGATCACTGCTCAGAAAATGAAGTGTCAAGAGACTTGGAGACATAAATGCCTGTTGTTCCCTCCCTCAAAAAACCATGTTACTTCATAAATATACCCTGAAAGACTTCTTCCAATAAAACCAAGTACTTTGAATCGCTTCTGTACATTACAATGCCCCATCAGGCCTCTGTTAGCTTCTCTCCATCTACTATTCACTAAACTATTTAAGGAGTATTTAAGATGCTTTGAATTATTAACAGTCAGGTCACTGCTGATGTGCTGGGTACTGTGTTCCTCACCAGTAAAAACGTGTAACTTTCCACCCAAAGGCAGGCAACTCCACAGCCTGTAGTCCTACAGACCTAAAGATGAGGGTTTCCTATGAATCTAGAAGGACTGACTACAAATCCTATAAATGTCAGTCACAGGACTCAACAACTTGCCTGCACAGTACAGAAATGTAAGAGCACACCACACCTAAAGGATACCAACCCTCTGCTCATCTGCAGAAAGCCTTTGCCAAAGGTTGTGGTGCATCTTAAGTTTGTATTCCAATGAAGCCAAGCCGAATGCAAGACTTGAAGAGCATCACCTTAGGAAAATCAAGACAATGACTATCTGCAACATACAGTATTTTTCCAAGTACCTACTGTCTTGCCATACTACTCACACACTCACTGCAAAGCTGACTTTAAGGGCAACAGCAAGGGTGGCTGAGTAGTGTAGCTGCAGCTCTTGTTGCAACAGATTTTACTTGCTAAGACATTTAAAACTCCACAGCTCTTCAGTTACCTCTGTTTGTCGAGGGATCTTTTACATCTTTCATAAAAGCACCCAGACAATAACTAAACAGACCAGAGAAGAACTAAGGAGTGGATGAGAACTCCTTGACTCACAAAAACCGTATGGTATCAAGGCCCTGTGTTTAATCATCAGTATAAGGAAGACACGGATGGGTATGGCACTTTGTAAATGGAAATAATTTAATAGAAGAATCTTGTCAGATCAGATCTGTAGAATCCTGCTGATTCCATGAATACATTCAGCAAATATATAGATATAAAACTCTGTCCAGTGGTAGCTTGTAAGAAAACTAAGTTTTAGTCATTTCAATCCATTTCTACCGTAAGGAAAGTTTGCAACAGTTGCCATGACCCTCGTGACAGAACAGACATCACTGTTACACTGGTTTATGAAGAACTTCATTTCAGAAAGATGACAAGCTACTGGTTCTTGTTACAGTAATGTCTGAATAACCCCCTTTGTGCCTGACTGGCAAAAGATCCGAGTAAGCAGTTCCCTTCTCAATACAAATGAAAACGTAAGGGTGTTTCCACAAAAGGTTGCTCTGTTTCATCAAGACAGCTTCAGTCCTTGAACGTTTTGCTTCAGATTGAGCAGCTCCTTTTCTTGCCTTGTTTTCTCCAATTTGAAGGCCAGCTTATTGGCTTTCTTCTCCATTCTGCGCTCCTGTGCAGATGAATAGTTGCAAATTTACATAATAGGCATAACATGCAAAAAGAAACCATTCTAATTAAGAGTTCTAGATCACAACCCAGACAGCAGTATTACTCATGGCACTAATTATTAGTAGTCAAATTAATACGTGTACCACCAGCACTATAATCTTTAATTAGCTAAAGTTTCTAATGTGCTGACAATTTCTGTTCCTAAAGAAAACAATCCCAATGTCATCATGGCCAATTAGATTTCCCATATTTGTTTCAGGGACTTTTCACTTTGTGTGATCTGAAACAACCACAATTGTTTTCCTTGCTTCCCAAGACAATAAGGAAATAGGAGAGCTTCTTCCCAAGTTACGTATGCAATAGTGGTCACAACAACAGACCTAAATTTCCACACAGGAAATCAGAATCATAGAATGGTAGGTGTAGGAAGGGATCTTTAGAGATCATCTAGTCCAACTCCCCTGCAGAAGCAGCTTCACCTAGATCAGGTCACACAGGAACATGTCCACGTGGGTCTTGAAGACCTCCAAGGAAGGAGCCTCCACAACCCCTCTGGGCAGCCTGTGCCAGGGCTCCCTCACCTCAACAGTAACGTAGGTTTTTCTTACAGTTATGTGGAACTGTTTGTGTTCCAACTTCATCCCATTACCCCTTGTCCTGTTGCTAGCTACTATAGAAAAAAGGGATGCCTCAACCTCCTGACACCCACCATTTAGATATTTGTAAATGTTAGTAAGATCCCCCCTCAGTCTCCTCTTCTCTTAAAAGAGCCCCAGTTCCCGCAGCCTTTCCTCATATGAAAGATGTTCCAGTCTCCTGATCATCTTGGTGGCCCTGTGCTGGACTCTCTCCAGCAGTTCTCTGTCCCTCTTAAGCTGAGGAGCCCAGAACTGGACACAGGACTCCAAGATGAGGCCTCACCAGGGCAGAGAAGGAGGAGAGCCTCCCTCAACCTGCTAGCCACAGTCTTCTTGATGCATCCCAGGATGCCATTGGCCTTCTTGGCCACGAGGGCACATTGCTGGCAGCAGTTTGATCCCCAAATGAGGATGACAAAATGATGAGGTTAGCTTGCTCTTTTTTTTTTTTGAAGCAGCAATAACCAGTCCTTTGAGACCAGCAAGGTTTTCCTACCGATGCCCAGACACAAGAAATGACTTTTGAAGAATGTGGGTGAGACAGAATGGAGCTAACACAACATGCTTTTGCTGGTTTTCATGTCAGATGAGGCGTACCTTGCGCTCCTCTTTGACTGCCTGTTTCCTGGCCTTGCGATCCTCTTTGCTCTCATCTTTGGAACGGGGCTGTGTCGATGCTCTCGGCAAGTCGCTGGCGTTGATCAGCTGCATGCGTTCAACCTGCTTAGCAGTAGGACCTTTCTGAGGCAGGATATGCAGGGGAATCCCGGTCTTCTGGGAAATTTTGATTGGTTTGGGCTAAAATAACAGAGCACATATGTGTTAATGGTCTCTAGCTTTCTCTCCAAGAACTGCACATCCCACTGCCTCATCAGTATATAAACATGAAGGGTCAGGTTTAACCGTAATGAACATGTGCGTTTCCTCACACTGTTTTATCCTCTCCCAAAAAAGCACGTTAATCCTAAAGTGAGAAATCATATGAACAGAATCTGACCTCCTAGAGCAAGAAAAATACTAAGTCTCCCTATTATTTCAATATTACTGAAAAAAAAAACCCGACCCCAAAACTAAAGTAGGCACTTTGTGTACTTCGGGAAAGACAGAGGGGACCTTATCAATGCTGATAGATCACAAAAGGGCAAGTGTCAAGAGGATGGAGCCTTGTTTCTGTAGTGTCCAGTGACAGGCACAAGCTAGAACACATGAAGTTCCACTGGAACATGAAGAGAAACTTCTTTCCTGTGAGGGAGTCCTGGCACAGGCTGCCCAGGGAAGGTGTGGAGTCTCCCTCTCTAAAGGTTTTCAAACTAGCCTGGATGCTTTTCTGTGTGATCTGATATAGATGAACCTGCTAGAGCAGGGGCACTGGACTAGATGATCTCTCTAGGTCCCTTCCAACCCCTACCTTCTGTGATTTCTTCATAAGCTTTCAAGAAAAAAATGTATCCTTTTAAAATCTGGGACGTTAAGCTGTGCTGTAATGACAGGAATCTTCTGGAAGGTCAAAGAACTAGAATAAATTGTTTCAAACTATAGAAGGGAAACAGAACTCTATTTTCACAAAAAAACCTCACCCTAACGTGTGGTTGTGAGACACAGATCACACAAAGGTACACCACAGATAACAAGAAAGTAAATTACTTGCTCTTTATGTTTCTGCCTAGCTATTGTAAAAATGTTTTATTCCATTTCCCTTCTAATAGAAAACCAATGTACTCAAACCCTTGCTCAGTGACAGAGTAATACACCAAGGCTAACATCCTCCTCAGCCTTCTTTCCCATTCCCTTCTTCTTTAAAACAAAGACCCACCGAAAAAACAATCACTTTTGTCTCAAGTTTTTCCAGGCCAAGTTTTTAGTCATTATAAATGTAATTTTACCTTTGATGGTTCCTTAATGAGCGTTGGGTGATTATATAAGTTTGAGTATGTACCTAAGTCACAAAGAAAGAACAACGTAAAGAAATGCTTGCAAACAGAAATTAAGGAAAAAGAGGAGACTGAGCGGGGATCTTATTAACATTTACAAATATCTAAATGGTGGGTGTCAGGAGATTAGGGCATCTCTTTTTGCTATGATAGCTAGCAACAGGACAAGGGGTAATGGGATGAAGCTGGAACACAAAAAGTTCCACTTAAATATAAAGAAAAACCTACGTTACTGTTGAGGTGAGGGAGCCCTGGCACAGGCTGCCCAGAGGGGTTGTGGAGTCTCCTTCCTTGGAGGTCTTCAACACCTACCTGGACATGTTCCTGTGTGATGACCTGATCTAGGTGAACCTGCTTCTGCAGGGGGGTTGGACTAGATGATCTCTAGAGGTCCCTTCCAACTCTACCATGATTCTATGGCATTATGAATTGCTCCACTACTTAAGCCTTTGGAGGCATAAAATTGCAAGATTTAAGTTGTCCACACAAAAGCAGTAGTTTTATCTATCAATAATTCCTGCTCTTTGCCTAAAGGCCTGTTAAAAAAGTTCAAGATCACCTACCATTTATTTTTTAAATCATAGGAACAAATAAGTAGACTCCAAAACACTTACTCAAAATGGATTCGCAGTCCCACTTTTCCTTTGGTTCCTCAACAACTACAGTTACTATTTCTTCCTTTTCTTCCTCACTTTCTTCATTCATGGTAGAGTCTAAATCTTCACATGGCTCAAGAGTATCCAATTTCACACAACTTTGAAGAAGTCCAGAGAAGAAAAAGTATTTAGCTCTTCTTGAAAATGTGTTAACTATGTAAACCCAGCCTCTCTTCAGTAAAACCCCAAACTACATTGTCAGTGAAACTTGCAGCAAAATTAAGGTTCCCTAAGTAAGCATCCCCAAAATAAACATTAGGACAAGAGACACGGTGTAAGAAAAGAAGCATCTCTGCATTTCAAAAGTATGTGGCACATACAATTTGTGACTGGAAGGCAGGATGAGGATACGCTGCTCAGTCCAGGAGAGGTGATTACTTAGTCTGATACAGACCAGTCACACTTTGCTACAGGGGACACATTACAGCATCTTTCAGTCAGGAAACACAAGACTAATGTTCAGCCACTTAACTTTAGGTTAGTATCACTTGCTTTAAGACACAGTGAATCTACTGTGGCAATGCAGCCTCAGGCTGACACAGAGTAGCTTTATAGGTACTGACTTTTGCAGGGATTCAAACAGCGGTACCCACGCAACAGTCTCCTGTGAGTTTATCGTGTAAGTAAGGTACACAGTGGAACCAGCTGCCTACCAGCAGGACAGAATATACTTAGCTAGAGCCTGTTAAAAACAAAAGTGTAAGGAGTCTATGAAGCAGTACTTTTGGGAATACATACTTCTTTGCTTTCTCTTTGTAGTAATCATTCAGGACTTCCTGCAACCGAGCGTTTTCTGTGTTAATATAACCTTCTAGCTCCACGTTATCCAAGGCTCCAATTTCATCTTCATCAAATTGTTCAAAAAACTGAAATTAAGAAGGGGATATCCATCATTAGATTGCATTTGCTTGTGCAACTTCTTGGTAGCTTAAAGAAAACCTACACATTTATTTCTATTTCCTCCTTTTTACTCGCCCTCCCCCCATTTGCTGAGCAATTGCCAAAGACACCTGCAGTAGCATTTCCTCCTTACTGTCACTATTCCTTCAGCATGGGAGTCAAACTTCTATTTTAATAATATAAGGAAGCATTTTCCAGAAGCTGATTTATACTCTGCTATATTATTTGCATCTGTACATTAAAAAGTCCATCACTGCTCAGGACAAAAGTTGCACCACATTTCCCTTGCTCTGACATCATGTCATGAACGCAGAGCAGGGTGAAAGAAGTGAGTCTCTGCCAGGCATTGGTACATGGATTTGCTTTGCAGAACTCAGACAAAAGTCTAACACCAACCACGAATGCTCACTATACTGACTAGAATAAAGTTGCTTAACTCTATTGGTATTAGACCTTTTGACAGCAATTAACACTACAATCTCTTTAACAACATGAAATGCAGAATATGTGCAAAGAACAAGGGTTTAATGCCCTGACTGCTGGAGGCAGTAACAATTTGCACAGGCACAGAGGACACAACCTCATGGGATGAGCTGAAAGAAGCACTTATGCGTAATAGTTAACATTCTGCAGCTGCCTCACCTTCTCAAACCTGTCATCCAACAAGGTTAACTGCTCATTCCTTCTTATTACTGAAGAACTCATAGAATATTCTGTGAAACGACTCCTGGTTTCTTCTTGCATAAAAAGACATTCTTTGGTTTGTCCATTAAACTCATCATCTGATAAAGGACCTTCTGAATCACAATCTTT
The DNA here is from genome assembly GCA_013401255.1 of Urocolius indicus. Taxonomy (NCBI): domain Eukaryota; kingdom Metazoa; phylum Chordata; class Aves; order Coliiformes; family Coliidae; genus Urocolius; species Urocolius indicus. The sequence continues at coordinate 22,882 of WBNH01002867.1, forward strand.
ATCATCACTGTCTTCCTCCACATCTTCCCATTCATCTTCATCCTCAGCATCAGATCTCCTGAACAGAAGTACAAAACAGTTTTGGAATAATGCACAGACCTTTCCACAGTTCTGACCAACACTGAGTGATCATAGAATCATAGAATGGTAGGGTTGGAAGGGACCTTTAGAGATCATCTAGCCCAATTCCTCTGCAGAAGCAGGTTCACCTAGATCAGGTTACATAGGNAACAACTTTGCAATAACAGATTTAAATCTTGAGAGGGAAAGATAAAAACTGATTATTTTCAAGCAAGTAAAACAAGTTTAGCAGTAACAGTGTTGCCAAGTCAATCTAATACTACTTTCATCTGAAAGCTGAAAACATTTCTGGTAACTGCTGGGTCACACATCTGTGTGCCAAGAGTGGAGTTATGTTTACACTCAGCTGTACGTGGCCAAAAAGACAAATACCAGCTGTATTCTTGAACACTAAAACTAGTAAAATTTCTCACTGCACAGAAAATGATGAGAATGATATCAAAACCTAAACAAATAACATGCAGTGAAGCATTTGTAAAGGTACTGAAAACATTAATTAGGCTTCATCAATACTATTACTGACATATAAAGGTGATAGAAGGTAAATGTTTTGAATAGTTGAAGAATCCTATGATTCCATACACTGTGTCTGTAAACAAATACGTAGTATCCAGGAGGTGAAACTAACTAATGAAACAACACATGAACACTTGATTTTTTTAAGCCACCATCCCCACAACACAAGGTAATACTTCACACACGGAAGTATCCAATCTGGAAACTGAAACCCTTCTTGCTTCCTGCAACAAACACCAGGCGAAGTAACAAACAGCATCTTTCCCATTTACATTGGACAAACAGTTCCAGAAAGCTCTAGCTACCCTTTCTGTGGTTCATTTGCTTGTAGAACAAAATCGTCTTCCAAGATGTTTTCTGGATTGTCAAAGTCAAAATCATCATCCAGAGCTGCAACAATATCAGGGTCAAAGTCCAGCCGTGGTCCTGGAAAGTTAAAAAAAACCCCAAAACATAAACAGGTATCCCTCTCTGAGATGATGAAGCTATTTTCCTGGATAAAACCCAGTCCAGCTAAACTGTTAATTTACACTAAGGAAAGATTAAGCTAAGAATCACAAAATTTCTCAGTGGTATTTGTAGGTTTGATACAAGCCAGGGCAAGTCACCAGATTCTTACCAATTTTCCTCATCCAGAAAAGAACATTTCCCAGAGGTCTTAAGCTTCCACAGATGTATTTTAATATCTTTTACTTAGAGTATGGTAGAAGAAAAAGTATCCAGGGTTAAGTACTGTATGATAGACTGCCAGCCCTAGCTCCCATCCCCTAATAATTCCCTACATTACAAAAGGTCAGAAATCGTTTCTCTGCTGCAATTAATAGAAGTGTCTTTAGCTTCCCTCTGTCAGGACTGAGACAAGTACCACAATTATTTCCCATTATAAAATACAAAGATGGCTGTAAAGGGAATGTTCAGCTCAAACACAGAATCATAGAATCACACATTAACAAAAGCATACTTACAGCCTGTAACACTGAAACAATACTACTGAAGAAAATCAGACATTTGGCACTTGGAAAGATGTGGAGTGTGAAAATCCAGTTCCACACTTGGATCTAAACAGGTGGAGCAATAAATCAATACTATTACCTACAGTTTCCCCTTGCTATCAGTCTCAAATTGAAGCACAGGTCTCTCGTACATCATTCTTTGTCTGCTAAATCAGAACTAATATGACACTGTAATTGAAGCCATAATTACCCAGATGGCAACGCACATCATGGAAAGAGAAAAGATTGAACAATACCTGAAACAGGAGCAGCTTTATTTAACAAGCCCACATCCTCTTCAAACTCTGTGGCAAATACTGAGGAAGGCAACTTAATAGATGGAGCCTTAGAAAAAGAAACAAAAACATTAAAATCACAATGTATTTGTTGTAAGGTTCTGATTTGAGCTCACGTTAACTCTGAAGTGCAGATAATCACGTGACCAAAACAGACCCTGCTACTTAATATTTAAGACAAGCCTTTCTTTATTGGTGACAAAACTTCAATGTTATGCAGTGAAAGCTAGGTAAAGTGTCAGCAGCATTAATTCTCCTGTCAATACTCTCCATGTATACACAGTATTTTTTGCATCTCTGAAGGTTTTCAGAGAATAATTGTACAGCAGGTACAATGACATTTGTAATTGCTTTTTTGTTTTGGAGAACACTAACACACATTCAAGGGAGGTTCTTCTCCTCCTCTACTCTGCCCTGGTGAGGCCTCATCTGGAGCCCTGTGTCCAGTTTTGGGCTCCCCAGCTCAAGAGAGACAGGGAACTGCTGGAGAGAGTCCAGCACAGGGCCATCAAGATGATCAGGGGACTGGAGCACCTTCCTTATGAGGAAGGGCTGCAGGAACTGGGGCTGTTTAGTTTCGAGGAGACTGACAGGTGATCACATTAATATTTATAAGTATCTAAAGGGTAGGTGTCAGGAGGTTGGGACATCCCTTTTTTCTGTTGTGTCTAGTGACAGGACAAGGGGTAATGGAAAGAGGCTGGAACACAAA
>WBNH01002867.1:25763-64009 GCA_013401255.1 Urocolius indicus
GATTCCATTGGCCTTCTTGGCCACAAGAGCACATTGCTGGCTCATGTTCAGTTTATTATCAACCAGGACTCCCAGGTGTCTCTCTGCAGAGCTGCTCTCCAGCAGGTCAATCCCCAGCCTGTACTGGTGCATGGGGTTGTTCTTCCCAGCTGCAGGACTCTGCACGCGTCCTTGTTGAACCTCATGAGGTTCCTCTCTGCCCAACTCTCAAGCCATCTCTGTTAAGAAAAGCTTGTGTCATGGGTACACAAACTGTTTTAATATTGTGCTAGCACAATACTGCTCACCAGTAAAGTTTGGCTTGTCAACTTCTGGTTTTATCTAGAAAATCTGATTATATATAGATCACAGTCACGGTAACACTTGTTGAATGTGGTTGAAGTGTCTACAGGATGGTAAACTCCAAACAGCAGCGTAAGATCATTATTAGCAAAAATATTACTTACTGGAACTCGCTGAATTTCATCTTCCACGCGCCCCTCACTCGTGACAACAATTCTGCTCTGCTGTCCACGTACAGAAGGGACAAGTTCAGAGGGACCAGAGGCTTCTTTCAGATGCTGCAAATAGTCATAGTCATCATCAAAGAAGACTCCATACTTCCGCTGCTCTTCCCGCCTTTGCTCCTCGTGCCCCTTGGAATTGTAAAAAGAAACACATTTAGTTACCTAAGTCCACTTACAGCTTATTAGCAAAAGGAAAAGACCACATCTACTGGGAATATTGGGAATGCCTGAACTCTAAAGCTCTTGCAGCCCTCTCCACTCATTACCCTAACGCACAGCCAATTAGAATGCTGTAACCTGGTTCAGTGCTCGGATTCTGTCTGAGAGCAGGACCTTAAGCAACTGAGTTTCCATAAGCTGCATAACTAACAAAGCCAGCTTTTTTTTTCAGGATGGGTCAGGCAATTGTGGTAGTGATTTTAGTTTGATTTTGTTTTAAATATGTTTCTATCCCTGATGCCAGGTAATCATCCTTCCACTCATCAGGCAGTAACTCACATTTATCAAATTCCCTACAAGACCTCCTTCTTTTCAACAGGCTGGACTAAAAACTACCCTCTCTCACGCTATGTTTTTTAACTGTATGACTGCATATTCATTTTTCTCTCCTGCAGCATTTATTGTCTGAGTGAAGCTCAATACTAAAAGCGAGTATTTACTTTCTGTGTAGGCAGCAGAACTCTCTGGGGTGCAGTATCATCAGCAGCAAGCGGATCCCTCTGACTTCTGTGCACCAAGTGAAAAGTTACAGCTTTCTTCTTCTCTATGAAGGGTTTCTTTTTCTTGTGAGGCTGAAAAAGGAAACTGGTTAATCCTTATTAAAAAGGGAAATACTAAATGCACTTAAAAAGCACCTTTTGCCTGGAGCATCCTACTGTATTCCTTTTAAAGCAACGTCTTACAAACTTAGAGAGAAGGCAAACAGAGATTAGTGATAGCTTGGCAGTTTTGCATAGAAACACAGAATGGAAGGGACCTCCAGAGATCATCTAGTTCAACTCCCCTGCAGCATGTGGTGAGAAGAGTTATTTCATTCATTCTAATAGCATATGCAGCTGTATTCAGCTGCAAAACGGCAACACATAAGTACAATAAGTATTTGATTAACAACATATACATCTTAACATAAAACCCTTGAAAGGAATTTTTAACTAACTACTTCCTAAACACTGGGTCAGATCTTCATCTAAGAAACTGACATAAGGAATTGTCATCTAGACACACCTAACTTCTTCAAAATGGTTTAGACAGCTGTTCCTAACACCAGTAATTCAGTATCAGCCACGAGGACTACAGAATGCACCATTACACTGGCATAGCTCTTATATATTCAAAAACCCCACATCTATATTCTGGATCAACAAAAAAAGTGAAGTATTCTAAACTGGGTGAAAATCTTTTCTACAAGGCATCAAATATGACCTGGGGCAATACTTCTATCAAAATTGTGGAGTCTCTTTCCTTGGAGGTCTTCAAGACCCGCCTGGACATGTTCCTATGTGACCTGATCTAGGTGAACCTGCTTCTGCAGGGGGGTTGGACTAGATGATCTCTAAAGGTCCCTTCCAACCCTACCATTCTGTGATTCTATGAAGACCTCCCAGCTTTACTTACCTAGCAAATCGTGTTAATGGCAAATCTATGCAAAGTGGAAACTACTCTAGGGTCTAACCCACCGCCTTCACCTTTAAGTATACAACGTGACACACTATGTCACATCAAATAAGAACACAACACCACAAACGTATCAAAGATCAGAGCGTGCCAACTTGCCCCCACATGCTTTGCGTCGAAAGCCCCCGACCCGCGCTTTCCAATCTCGCGCTCGGAGCAAGCATAGGAGCAAACGGAGGAGCGCAAGCAACGTGCTGCCCCCACCACCAGCCTCGCCGCTGAGGGGGGAACGAGGGAAGCTGCCGCCGCCTCTCCGCCGCCGCCCTCCGTGCCGGGCCTCAGCCTCAGCCCCAGCCCGGGGGCCGCGGGCCCTCCCCGCCCCCCTCAGCGCCGCTTTACCCCGGCCGCCTCCTCCCGGGCCAGGGCCCAGCAAGCAAAGCAAAGCAAAGCAAAGCAAAGCGACCAACGCGCCGCGCCGCTTCCCCGCTCCGAAGCGCTACACAAACAGCCCGGCTCCAACCCAAACGCTGACGGGAGGGAGAGCGGACGGAGCTCCGCTGTGCTGTGCTGTGCTCTGCCCTCCCCTCCCCTCCCCGCCGCCGCTCACCATGGCGCGAGGCCAGGCCGGGCTGCCGCCGCCGCCGCCGCCGAGGACACCCGCTCTGCTCCCCCACACGCGCGCTCAGCCTCAGCGCCGCCGAGCTCCCGCGTCCATCTTGGGGTAAACCAACGCAACGGGAGAAGGCGAGAGGTAGCTAGACCGGACTAGGGTAGTTTTTTTTTTTACCTCGGCAGCAAAACCAGAGAAAGATGTCTCTGACTCTATAGTACTTTAATGAAAGAAAGGCTCCGGGAAGGCAGCAAGGGCCTTCCTCCCCCCACCCTTCAGGATCATATTTTCCCATTTCCCCCCCAAAGTACTCAGAGAATGGTTCCGCCCGAAAGCGGGATGCCTTGCGGCGGGCCAAAGGACAAGGCGCATGCGCAGTGTTGTGCCGGCGCGGGCAGGGGGCAGGGCTCGCTGGCAGAGAGGCGGGGCATGGGGGGGTCATAGAGTCAGAACTGTTTCGCTTGGGAAAGGGCTTTTATATCGTCAAGTCCAATTACTCACTTAGCACTGCCAAGCCCGTCGCTAAACCATGTCCCTCAGCATCTCATCTAAACGTCTTTTAAGGATTTCTAGGGATGGTGACTCCACCACCTCCCCAGGCAGCCTGTTCTAATGCTTAATACCCTCTTGGTGAAAAAGTTCTTCCTAATGTCCAGTCTAAACTTCCCCTGGCACAACCTGAGCCTATTTCCTCTTGTCCTGTCATTCATTACTAAAGAGATGAGATCGACGCCCTAGTTGTAGAGAGTGATGATATCTCCAGCCTCCTCCAGGATAAACATCCCTAGCTCTCTCAGCTGATCCTCATCGGACTTGTTCTCCAGACCCCTCACCAGCTTTATTACCTGTCTCTGGACACACTCCAGCACCTCAATGTCCTTGTAGGGAAGGGCCCAGAACTGAACATAGTATTTGAGGGGGATTGGACTAGATGATCTCTAAAGGTCCCTTCCAACCCCTACCATTCTATGATTCTATGATTCCATGACACTGAGCGCAGGGAGACAATCACTTCTTTGATCCTGCTGGTCACGCTATGTCTGATACAAGCCAGGATGCCATTGGCCGTCATGGCCACCTGGGCATACTGCTGGCTCACGTTCAGCCACCTGTCAGTTAACACCCCCAGGTCCTTTTCTGCCAGGCAGCTTTCCAGCCACTCTGCCCCAAGCCTGTAGCATTGCACAGGGTTGCTGTGGTGCAAGTGCAGAACCTGGCCCTTGGCCTTGTTAAACCTCATACAGTTGGCCTCAGCTGTTAGGGCGGTTAAAGTGCCTGAGAAGGCGGGCAGGAGTGTGGTTCTGAGGACACTCCTCCTGGCAGCAGCTTGAAGTGTTCCCCCGCCTCCAAGTAACCATAAAATCCCCAGCGCGGCCTTCAATGGCTGCACGGCTCAGTGATCTGAGCAAAGAAGGTACAAGAAGGTTACGGGACAGACATCAGTCATTTCAATTCACCCACCAAGTGCCCATGCACTACAAAGAAATGCAATAATCTTTTACAAAGAACCAGTGTGAGACAGGACATGCAGCCATGGTGGCCAAACTCACCAACAATTACATACTCAGGAGCGATATTGACTACTTCTTTCAGGTTTGTGCAGTCCTGAGGGCTCAGTGGTCTCTCAGAAATCCCAACGGGATTTTCCACCTGATATTTATATAAAACAACCCTGCAGACTTAGTAACATTTCAAATTCACTCCTGCTACAGTGATTGGTTAGTAACTTACATACAGTTGTAATACTGCTTGCACCAGCGTTTTACTCCTTGGAGTGCTCAGGGGAATGATCCTCACCTGGACAAGGGTCTTTCTGATCCATGGGTGTAATTTGTAGTATCATAATGAGGGTAGTTCAGTTGATGAGACATGGACCTTGAGTTTTCTTGTCAAGTTGGCAGTGCACGTAAGACATTCCCAAACCATCTTGATTAACTGCCTCTCCAAAGCATTATTGTTCCAGATGCCCATGCTCAAAGAATGCTGACTGCGTACAAAGTGTATATTGCACAAAATAATCAGACCATTCTAAATGTCTGAGTTCACCTTCAACAGCAGTACTTTGCCTCTGGGGCCTGCAGAAAGCAGCCTTCAACTAGCTGTGTCACAGAGATCTCCGACGCACACCTTTGCACTCTGGCTCTACACATCTAGGCTGAATTTGAAGGCTTGGGTGTAAATAATACATATTCATACTAACAGGGTTTTTTTTGCCATACATTAATTCTTATTTCTTGTGATGTGACTTTTATCTGTATAAATGATCCCAATGCCACGTAGCAAAGGTGTGCACAAACACACACAGACACACGTACACCCTCCCTACTAAGGAAAAAGAAAAGTGTGCTTGGTATTTTAGGAATATGATGTAAACCTCATTTGTTACATTTCAAAAGGAAAGTGTAAACTAGAAGGGAGCAGTTTCTTCCATATGCATGCAGATGATTAACACAGTGACAACTATAGGAAGTTGTTACTCAAACTTGTGATAGGATTACCCACATTATGTGTGTATATGTACACAGCCGAAGTGTGTGTATGCATGCCTTTAAAATATTAGCTTTCATCACATTTGAGTGGATTTCATTGCTTTTCAGTAGGTGTCACTAAAGCTCCAAAAGAGCCCAGATTTTCACTCCTCTGACTATTGTTTCCTGAAGTCTTTGCACCTTTATCATCAAGTTCCATCACATCAGTCCTATGGAACTAATCTATTCCATCAGTTGATATATTTAAACAGTGGCAGACAATAAGTGTTTGCCACCTCCACACCCTTTGCACTCCTACTAATATGAAAGGATAAATGACCATTCAAACAAGCCTTTCCTACCTTTTGTATTTCAAATCATACCAGCTTAACATTGTCATCCAAACCACAGTCTAGCATTTCTTTAATTCCAAAGCTTATACAAGTTTACAAACAAAAAAGAGATGTTCAGCAACATTTTACTGTCTTATAGCCATGTTCAACTATGGTTAAATTTTGACACAGCATTACAAGACTTTTTTTTTAATATAAAGAATTAAGGATTGAACAAGGAGACACAGGGAATACCACTACTTTCTTTGTTCCCATCCAATGCAACACTTAACTGCTAGGGAAAAAAAGAAATGACATCTTGTTGAAATGCTCTGTCTAGTTCGTGGGAGCTCCTGTTTTCATTAAAATCCTGAAACAAGATGGGAACATTGACAAAGTGAAACAAGACCTTATTAATCATGAGAGTTAATAAATAGAAACCTGTCAAAACATTACAGTGAAATATGTGACATTTATTCTGCTTCTCTCATTCTCTGTAGATATACCTGCATAAGTTTGGGGATTTTTTTTTCCCCACAATGATGTTAAATAGAAGCTTTAAGCTAATATGGGGAATTTTCTTTTAATTTGATCCTCAAAGTATTTTCATGTCAACCTAATAAAACCATTCAGAATTGGTTTGGGATTCTTTTGTTCATCACAAGCTAGGTCCCAGCAGTGGGCCTTGCACTGTGCTTTGTTACAGCAACGCTAAAGATAGCAACAATAATGAAGCTAAATATGGGAGCTCCTAAAGGCAGGAGGCAAGTTTATTGTGTTTTTTCCACCCTGAGTATGTCTTTATTTCAGCTTACAGCAGCAGCACAGGTTCTTAACTCCTTGAGATACAAATGAAAACAGATGCCATTCAAGCATTTGAAGATGCAGTTCTGGTACACCTGACAACTTTATGCAAATGTAGGCTTTTAGCTTGGTTTACTTGATTGTTAAAGCATTAACAGACATAAGATATGGACTCATATTCTAGCCTCTCCTTAGGATGCCATCAGTGCTTAGCCAGACCTGTCCTGCTAGTGCAGTCTGCCAGGTACTCAGGTGACAGTGTGGCTCTCCCTACTCCTGGCTCCAACCTGCTGTGTCAGCTGCAGCCAAGGAGGGGGTTTTGAGTGATTCCCAGGCTGCCAGACTAGACAGACATTTTTAGCCTGTGCTGGCTGGATCTACCTTCCATTTTATGATGACACAAAATCATGGCTCAGATATTCAGGTTAAATGACAGCTATTTTGAAACAAATTCTCTGATGGAGCTGTAGCATTCTAACCACAGATCTGGGTTTGAAGCATCTCCATGGGAAACCCAAGCGCTAATCTCACCTGGAAGCAGGTGTGTAATTCCTGTAATATCAGAGACACTTTCATCCCATTTTTTTTTCCCTAGCTTTCATTTGGTTTTCAAGGAAAAAAAAAAAGTAGTCATCTAATAGATCTTTACATGTCAACACTGAGATTTTGGTGCTCTTCTGTGGGCTTTACAGTGTGGCCAAAGTAGAAGGTGGGGCTGCCCTGCCCCACACCACATCAGAGGTTGGTAAAGTCCACTACAGCAAGAGTCACACACGGCTGTAGGTAGCTACTAAACCCAACAAATAAACACAGTCTTGCAGATCTACAAATGGCGGTGAATACTTTCAAAGATTTTGAAGAGACGCTGCTCCTGGTCCTGCCTTGTGTATCAAGTCACCAGCTGAAGTAGTATTGAGCTGAAATAATCAGTAGCATTTAGCTGAAATATCTTTTCTTCGGTACTTGTTGGGTCAACACATATACCACAACTGGAGGAAATTCAGATCATAGAATTATAGAATGGTTGGGTCAACACATACCACAACTGGAGGAAATTCAGATCATAGAATCATAGAATGGTAAGGGTTGGAAGGGACCTTCAGAGATTATCTAGCCCAAATACGCTGCAGAAGCAGCTTCTCCTAGATCAGGTGGCATAGGAACATGTCCAGGAGGGTCTTGAAGACCTCCAAGGAAGGAGACTACTTTTCATTTGAAATAAATAATTTCAGATATAAGGAATAATATACATTACCTGAGAGAGAAGAACCACTTCTATTTGTTATGTGAAGAAGAATCTGGTAAATTAGGCTAATTAGAATTTGGTAAAGCATCCATTCTTCTGCACCCACAGCAACATGCTGGGATGGGTCACCCCACTGACAAATGTGATATAGTATATATGTCATTTCAGAAACCACTACTTCAAGCTACTCATATTCCCTTTGAGTGGATGTAGACACCTAAGGTCATACCAGACTCTATGGAACACTGGTATGTGTGTAAGGTTTGTCAGATGTTGTGGATGACATTTAAATGATTTGTCCAACTTGACAGAAACTGACACATTGATCCCATGTAGCCAGCTGGACTGTGCCACCCCTTGCACAAAAAAAGTGTTTTTCTTCTTTGCCATGCTTACATCTTTTTGGTTTTTTCCTCAAATATGACTCACTCAGGAGTTTCTCAGGACTTACCCTGATTTTCCCCTTACAACACACAGGGTGCATGACGCATCACTGCCAATGGGGTGCTGTAGCAACTTGAAGACTTTTGAAATCATCGACACAGATGACTAGGAAATACATCAGAAACCGACTTCAGGCAGCTCAATAAGGTAAAGCAAACTTGCTTTGCTGTACATAGAGACATACCAAAATCTTGTTAGTTTTTATTGCACAGATAACTCTTTACACAGCTGTCATTTTTCTACCAGTTGGTATTTAGAATATAAAAATAGTATATACAATTCTAAGTCTGTGCGTGGGTACAATACACAGTGGGTATTTTATAGTTCTAATTCTGCAAGTATACTACATTTTTTTACAGAAGTTCCAAGAAAGGCAACTGTTTTTGTCCAGTTACATAAATCTGCTAAAGTAGTTTGTTGAATTGAGGGACAAAGAATGCATCGGAGTATTTATCATCAAAATAATAAGAAATTAAGTGAAGAGTTAAAGATTAGCTCAGCATCTCTAGCCAGGCTACTCTTCTGTCTCTAGCAATGGCTTGTAGTCAATACTTAAAAAAAAAAAAAAAAACCCTCTAAAACCTAAAAAAAAAATAGAGAAAGTTTAAGTGATACCTCACCTGTGTATCCTCATATCTCATGGCAAAACGCAGCTTGAGGTGGTCTGAGCCAGAAGTTGTGTCCTCATCTTTGTGTTTTAACTCTTAAAGCAAGAGATTGACACAAATTTTTGTTTGCTTGAGTAACCCACATGTAGCCTGGCATGTCATTGGAGCTAGTGTCTCACGTAAAAGTTTACATAGTCTGACCTTCCCTTTGTCCAAGTTCCACTGCCCGTGCAACAGCTATCTTTCTGCCTCTAGTATCTTGGCTGCTTTTGAGGTGATTAAGGCAACCCTGAGGTCTATTCAATTGCTCTCATGTTTCCTTTGAAGTGAAATACTGTGTTTTAAACTCCAAAGTCAACACAGTATACCTTTACAGGACACACACTTCTAAATTTGGCACCACCAACAAAAAGTTTAAGCAGAACTATTTACTGTGCTCGTGTAAGTTTTAAATTTACTCTTCAAATTCTAAAAATAAAACATTAGATTCTACCAGAATTGCTGACAAACCTTAACTCTAATGACCTGATCATCCCTGTATGATTTAGTGCCAAAGAATACATTTTCACTGCTTCCTTGATGTCAAAGTGGTGTTTCTATATTTATGAAATGATGGGCCCCTCACAGAAGCTGAACTGTTTTCTGCAAATGCAATCCTAATGGCTCTTATTGATTCCATTAAAAAAAAAAAGGAAAGTGCTGCTTCCTTGTCTTTGCTATAAGCATGTAGATGGTTATTTTATTTGGTTATCAATGTTTTGGAGTTGGTACATCACTAGATTTCTACTAAAATGTATGAGAGATTCTACCAGTCATTTAAATCTATCTTTTTTAAGCAACGGTTTGTCAATCTCCTTAAAAATGACAGAGTGACAGCTGTTGGAAAGCACTCTCCTCTTGCTAGAAGTGTTCTTCACTAAAATAACCCACCCGATTTATGCAAACCTGGTCTTGTTGTAAATATCAGTAAAAAGAGAGATCTAATTTTAGACACCAAATGGCCTTCCTGCCTTAAGGCTGACATCTAAAACAACAACCTTCCATTTGCTAAACCGAAAACATCCCGAAAGAATCTGTTGCAGGTTCTGAGGTAAAAAATCACATCTATGCAGACCTTTTATTGCCTGGAAAAGAAATACTTACACATAAAAGACAAAAATAAATTGTAATATGTACACACATTAGAAAGGATAAATAGCAAATCTATTGTAATGCTGCATTAAATGTATGCATATGTGAATTCCAGCCCCCTCCCAATGTTGTGTACATTTACTTCAAAGGATAAATAAGTGCTAATATAAGACACAGAATTTCTTAGTGTAAACAAAGTCATGGGCTTTTTAATAGGCCTTTGGGCCAACTTAGAAAAAAACTATGTATTGCCTTTCACACTCCATACCACTCAATTTTAATAGCACTGTATTCACATGTACAATTTGAAGATAGTATAAAAAAAATGACGAATCTAAGAAGCATTCTTCACACTCAACAAAAACAGGCCACAGACACTCTAAGGATTTTCCATTCACTTTTACAGGACCACTGGCTGAAGACATGATTAATCTGGGAGTTCTTCTTCAAAGCAGTGCACAAGTCCTTAAACATAAGAAATTACATTAGTAATCCCTGCTCAAGCCTACCAGTAAAGACTTTTGTGCCTAATTTTCAGTTCTGATCTGGGACACACTGACATTGAAGTTGTCACCATTGCCTGCCATGGGTGAGAACGGTAACGATCCCTCTGGTTTGAATGGCAAGAGACAGACAGCAAGCACTGTTTCTAAACATGAAGCATTGCATTGCATTCATAGTGTCGCATTATTTACCCTTCCAATCCTGTTTCTGTATTTCTGAGGATCTGGAGTATGCCAACATTAAACAACTAAAAAAACCATTTGACTTGTTCTGCATGAATGTTCAACGTATTCTCTTGAAGCATGCTCATCAGGATTTAAAAAAAGACAGCTCAGTTACGCTAGGACTAATTTCTGTCAACTGTATGTACTGGCACCAGAGAAAGTTAGTTCTTCACTAAAGTAATGATGATGTGAGGACTTGTGGTGTTGCTTGTCTTTCTAAGACAGGCTGTGGCCACTAAAAGAAAAACCGACATGCACAGTTGCTCACACTCTCAATATCTTGTTTGTAAAAACTAGTTCCTCCCACTGGCCAAGTGCATCATTACACAGTCTCATCCACTCTTCTCTGTGGGGCGACAAGCAAAGTCTCTCTTCTCCCACACTGTCAGTCCTCCTCACGCTCCCCGCCCCAACTCAGTTACTCTAAGCCACAACACTGTGAAGTCTGATGAGCCTCTGGTAACACGGTCTCAAGCGATTGTCTTCAGCTCTTGCTGACTTGTGGGGCTCTGATGAAGAAGTCCACTGACTTGCCTGTGTGGGCTGGCCACAGAACCGTGGTCTCTCTTAACACTGACAAACACTTCATGTGGATTCTCCTTCTAGACAAATCATTTGTCCTTTGATCAAGACGAGGGCCACATCCTTCATTAACCTCAGGGTAAGCTGTAGCACGCACTCACACTCAGTCAAGTTCCAGTGCAATCTCAGGGCTTCAGGACGCAATGATTTCCCCAAAGAAAACTGTTACATGGACTACGGGATGTGGTTCAAATGGTTATGGGCGATGAAACCTGAAATGATAAATCATTAAAAACCCTTGAACTATGTCATTTCTACTGACAATGACACCAATCATCCTCCTCTCAGAACAGAATTATTCAATTATTCCTGGTTTTCCTGGTCCACGTAGGATTAGAGTCAGCCCTATCATCCCTCACTGCTTGTCTGTCTCTACTAGGAAACCAAACAGGGCTATGGTGTGGCTCAGGCACTGGTGTCCATCTGTCTGTCCCTACCATTAACCCGTTACTGCAGTCCCTGGCACATTTTTGCTCAGGTCAATCAGCACTCTTCCAGCTACTGCCTGGGCATGGCTGGGATTAGCACAAGCCAATAGACAGACTGGACATGGAGGCGCATCACTGATTTGGAGTGGGGAGAAGAGGTTAACTGTATGAATTCAAGCTGTGCCAAGCCTGTTGGCCTCAGGACTGGAGAACAGTCTCCAGTCTGTTTTGTTTGCCAGTATATATTTAGCAGCAATGCATCTATTATCTGGAGACACTAGGCAAATCGTAAGAACTTTTCTAAGCCATACAACTTAATTCTCTGGGTTTTAATCCTTCTGCAAGTAACTAACTAATGGTACAGCATTATAGATGCTTTAATCCTATTAACAGCAGCCAAGGGTGGCACATGAAGGCCCCAAATCACCTCACTGTATTTCAGACTTTCAGGCAGGGCATGTACATGACTCCATATTGCCTGTATGATGTACAGAGAGGTGGGTTGCTCCCAAATGTGTTGCCAATCTTTTCTAGAACAGCTTAGGAGCTTGCAGCAACTGAAATTTTAACTCAAATGCAATGAATTCAAGCAAAAGGGTAAGGAGTCCCCAATATCAAGTGCTCAACATTATCTACCACCAGACTTCTAAATCTCTGTGTGGACAGTTGTAAAACTATGCCTATCCACGAAGCAGCAAAAGATGCAGCTACTCCACAACAGCACAGGTAACAATGCATCCAACACAGCAGATTTATGTAAGTTTTTGCTTGACACATTTTCTCATGACACTTCCAGAGAAAAGAAGACAAGCCCCACATTGCCTCAGTGATGTGGCACAGTACAAAAGAGGGATGCATTTCTCAAAGGAAGGAGATGTGCACAAAAGCTGACACGTACAAGCACGCAGCTCATCCGCTTGAGCGAGAAAGACACGAGGTTTTTCTGTTTGGGCAGAACAATAATATGTTGGGCTATGTAAGGCATTTCCATCAGAAGCACTTTATAAACATTAACCAATATCCTCTTCCCAAACTTTTATTTATTTCTCTATTTTTAGAAACTTAAGTTTCTTGGATTCTGTTGCGAAGCAGCAGGAGGAATCAATCTAAATTACCCAGAGTCGAACAACAGTGCAGCTGACAGTCACCAATGGTAAATGATGAACAATGAAAATCAGTGTTTTGTCTTTCCCAAGTTAGTTTAATATCAAATTTGAACAATTCAAAGAGGAGAATTTCTTAAATTTAGTATGCACTAATATAAGAAACTATATGTTTTAAGGTATTTTTGTTTAATAAGCAGCTTACTTGCTGTCTCATTCTATCACACAGAACTTCACCAAGGACTCTTTGTTAACCAGCTGTCAATGCAAATGCCTTTTCGTTTGTATTATCTCTGTGATCATCCTTGGAAAAAAAAAAATCTTAGAATCATATAATGGTGGGGTTGGAAGGGACCTTTAGAGATCATCTAGTCCAACTCCCCTGCAGAAGCAGGTTCACCTAGATCAGGTCACATAGGAACGTGTCCAGGCAGGTCTTGAAGACCTCCAAGGAAGGAGACTCCGCATGAGTAATTAATTCTCTGTCCAGAGACCTTTGTCTATGATTTTCTTGAAACTTCCGATGTATTAATCCCAATGTAGTGGTAAATTACATAATTTTTAATGAGAGGTCCTGGAGGGAACGAATCTCTTTTTATTTTCAAAAATGGCAATTGACTTAAAACATCTGCATCTAATTCTGCTCTTAATTAGGTTTTTGCTAGTGTTACTCTGCTGACTTCTGTGCAGTGACTCTACAATATGACCAGTGGAAAAAAGAAAAAAAGAGCATGGAGAAGGAACAGAGAGAGAGAGGGTGGTTTCCCTCAGGCTGAGGTCCTATAACATCATTGCCTATATTTATCACCTTTTGCCTGTGCCTAATTTTTATTCCATTAAAAAAAAAAAAAGAAACAACCCACATTTTTAAACTGGTTTGTCACTGCCCTGGATCCCTGAGGTTTTTGGTTAATCTTTCAAGAATCCAACTGTAATCAGTTGCAACTGTTTTCAATTCTGATGAAAAGGCATCTGATTCTTTTTGGATGACTCATGCCTATCCGTGCTTACACTTCTACACAGCAAAGCAACTCAACGTCACAGTCATGACACAGCTGTTGAGAACTTGCAGAGGGTCTCTGTCACACTCATCTCTCCGACTCATACAAGAAGAGGGATTCACCCACCTGGTAAATTGCCGACTTTCCTCATGTACTTCCATCTCTGTGCTTTTGAATTCGTTCAGTTCTTTCCGTATTGCTGCCTAATGAACAACAATGTTTACAAACATTAAACAATAAACAGCTGTGAGAAACGTGAATCTTAAAGAAAGCAGAGTTTGAATGAGTTCTCACAAACACGAACAACTTCTTTCAGTTGCACCTATTTGGAGCAGTAATATGCTACAAAGAAACTCAAAGCATCAAACACCAATAAGAACCAAAGAAACACTGAATCTACGGCAACAGGTGAACCAATCCCTCACCGAAATATGGCACTAGCCACAGACAAAAATGGGCATGGCACTGGATTACTTCGACAGCCATCTGCTGGGAGTGCAGCCAGGCAGGGACTGTATGTATCTCCAGGCACAGGCCCTGAGGAGCCTGGTGAGTCACGGTGCTTGCACAGGCAACATGCACACACAGCAGGGTCCTTTTACCCTCCCAGTGGAGAGAGGACTTCAGGAATGTAGGATGAATAATACCATTTTTTGAAGTGGAATTACTCACTTGGTTTGATTATGTAAAATTAAATGAAATATCTGGACATTACAAGCCACGTTCTCAGTTGGCAGACGCTAAAGAACAGCAGAAATTCAGTGCACTTTGTGAATGCTTTGTTGCTTTTGTTGTGAAGAGTGCTAAGCAATTTACTTCATCAAGTAATACATATAATTTCTGAAATACTCAAACATATACCACGAGAGCTTTTGTTTCTATGGTATACGCTTTCCTACCATCACTGGAAATGAAATCACAATTGGTTCTTACCCTTTTCTTTCACCATTTTCAAAGAAAAGCTGAAATCTAAAGAAATCTCACCTGATGTGCATGCCTTTCAATACAGAACAGACAAGCAGCAGGATAAAATTATAGCATCATCAGACTGTGGTCTCAATAAATGAGAAAGTCCATTTTAGGCAAGGGATGGTTCTGTTTAGCCACAATGGCATGCTTACAGGAGGCTGCTGTCCTGGCTAAGAGACAGCTACTTCTGTGCACCAGACTGGCAGCAAAGACACCAGAGCTCCAGCTCCATAATATAGTTACAGTACAATTTTCTGCTCCCACTAGAATTAGAAAAATGACTTCCCTGGGAAAAAGGGAAAGGGAGTTTCCAGGCAACCTGAGGTCTGCCTTTCTGCTGAGGCCAACATACACATGGATCACAGAACCAGCCTTAGGCAACTGTTCGTTACAAAGTGAACTGAGATTAAAAACTGCCATTCTGAAGTAGGTAGGAAACTCCACTGTGTTTTCTAGCATAGTTTACCCTGGTTGGACCTAGGTGAGAGTGTAGGTGTTAGGTGCTCTGACCTCCCACAGACTATGCAAGGACTAGAGAGTGCTCAACACCTCCCACAACCAACATCTACAAACACTTCTGGGTACATTTTTAAGGTCTCCACCTTGACTTGATACAAGATTCACCTCTGTTTGCCAGGTGAGCTGGCATGAATATTAAAATACATGCTGAGATAAAATTAGTGCTTCACAGTCCTTCACTAAAAGACAGTGGGCTCTGGCACAGACTTCTGCCAAGCACACTTCACAGGATTTCCATCAAAGTTGGCTCAGAACCAGTGCTAAAAGGGTCAGCACTTTTTTATACATATATCGTAACACTTTCCTTTTATGAAGTGGTATAGGAGAGAAATGGAAGAGTATTTTATAGTAATCTTTGACTGGCCTGCTCTTTAAGAGAATCACAGAATCATTTGTCCTGTCCTTTGTAGTCAAGCAGAGCAACTTATTACTTGCAGCAGCGAACGTCACAAGAAGGTGCGCTGCACACCTACGGTCAGGTCCTGCACTTATGGTTGTGGCCAAAAATCCTTAGGAGGGAGCAACTTGTACCTGTTCTCTCTTGAAAGAAAGAATTTAGTTGCAAAACTAACTCTTGGTGGCAGTCACGCAGGCTTCTGTCTGCCGAAACCTTGCTTAAATTCCAGGGGTTGTGGCCATCTTTGCTAACAGTGTGTATCTGGCTTAGCAAGGCTTTAAAAACATGAGAACTACTGGCCTGAACTGCCACAGTGGAGGCAGTAAATACACTCCTAAGAAGGCATCTGAGTGGGTTTTCTTAGCTGGCAAGCAGCAGATGCACAGCAGCACCACGACAATCTTGCTGCCTCCAGCAGATGTCACTCATAATACCGGTGCCAAGGGAATGCAAACCAGAGGAAAGGCCCTCTGAAGTGACAGATGCAAGTAGTTTCTGACTATCTACATTTGTTCCTTGCCTTGTCTGCGGGAGTTAACCTGGCCCAAGGCTTGTCAGCACGACGGTCATAATCTGGAGAATCCGTGACCTCCACGTACTCGTTAAATCGAAGGATTCTTCTTGCTTGAAGTTCAGCCACCGTAGGCCTCAGGCTGAGCTGTGAGCAGGAGGGAGAAAATAGTCCGCTTAATCAGATGAAATAAAATCAAATACGACATGAGGGTGTGATGTGATCTCAAGAGAACTTTAATGGTATTTCTAAACAGGGTCACTTTCAGGTAGCTAAAAAAAGGCACCACCCTGGGAGCACTGCGTGGGAATGGGGAAGCAGCACAACCTAATTTCTTCAATTATAAAAATAGTCTTTGCTGGGCAGGTCACAGAGAATCGTGACAGTTATCCTTGGAATGTTAATTGTGGCTTTGCAACTGTCACACTATTTACCCCTGTCTGCAGTAGGTCCATCTGCATTGATGATTATAGTCTGCTATATTCAGCTATGATAAGCAGGATTTGGAGGAGCCTCCCTAGCTACAAACAAAATGCTTCTAGGGGTCATCTAGGTATCCTTTTGATGCCAAATTCAGTCACCTCAAACAATATTAACTTTAATTAACTAAGGATGATCTTATGAAGGAAACTATACTTTTGCAGAGAAGGGCAGACTAGAGATACACATGAAAACTCCCTCCCATCCTCTCCCAGAGAGAGCTCTCTAAGTCAGGGCAGCAGATCCATAACTACTTTATTTCCAGGGACAATGAGCACAATCTCACCTGCAGTGGCCAAGACCACTGACATGAAGAGAAGAACGGTGAAGGGATTCCTTAGGGCCCACACTGCTTTGCTGCCCTGGAGAAGAGTGGATCTGCAGCTGTGCCTGCCCTCAAACATCCATGACCGCAGCGGTCATGTTCACAGGGGAAAAACGTGCAATTTCTCTCTACTGTGTACACAAATATTATGAGTGGCCAGACTCCATGTGCTTTTCAAGGTATAGGAAACTGGACAAGACAGTGCTTCTCCCAAGATGGACTTGGCTCATACTGCTTTTTAAACAGGCTTCTAATCTGGGGGCATGACCTTTGCAGTAATGTACATACACTGTTTTTTATAGAGTCGTTTAAGGAATAATCCTATGTACACAAACACACAAAACGAAAAACAAATCATCACCTTTCTACTGAGTCTACGTTTAATTTCTCTTTTGGCTTCCTGTTCCTCTTCTTCGTTCTTCTCTGTTTTCAGAAGAGAGAAAAGAGAGGGAATATTAAAGTAGTATAACTGCACGTATTACTCTTGGTTGAAAGCCTTCGGACTTTGAGTCCTGGCTCATGTCTCCTCATATTTCTGCGTGATCCTGCATGTGTTGTCTGCTTCTTGGATTTTGTGTTGTCTCATTTCTTTTCCCTGTCCTCATTTCCTCCAATTCTATAGACATCTCTAGTCACCACTGTGGGTCAGGAACAAAACGGAGGTGTCTGTAACATCTTCTCTGTGTAATAGCAAACAACAAGTACCCTGAAAGAGCTGCCTAATGTTTCAGTTACTTGTCCTAACATTAAAGTCACTGTTGCTTTTACTTCCAACATGCCACCTATTGACTTTAGAGTCTAATTATACCTAAGAGTCAAGGAAAAAAGTTTGCTCTGAGTATCTGAATCAGATGAGCATTCTCTGCTGCGACAGGACATGATGAATCAAGGACCATTTGTTTCACTGTCACCTGTTAGAGGTTTTGCTACTTTTGTGAGGTTTTTTTTCTTCTGGTTTTAGAATGCAAGCATATGATTCAGCACTCAAACTCTCTTAGTTAATGAAAACTAGCTAGAATAGAGACTCAAAGTGCTTTTAACGAATTTCTGTGCTAACCAAACTTGATTTCATGAGTGCCAGTGAAAAGCACATTTACAAAGGCACATTCATATGGACTCAGCACCTTTTAAACTGACACAAGTTTTGAAGAATGCTTGCCTTTGCAATCCACCTCTGATGGTTATATAAAAAGTTAACTTTGTTGGGGCTGAAATCCCCCACCTAGAGACACCTGTGAAATTCTGATCCTGTTGTAGTCATGTTTGGGGTTTATAGATATTGCAGTTCAAGGATAACTCTAAATTGGAAGGAACCTGTCTATCACGGGTGCAGATGAAAAGACAGTTGTAAGTCCTAATTTGCCCTGTCTACTCTGGGCAGCTTGCTGTGTTAGTATGGCTGCAGAGGAGTTTCTGTACCATGACTGATACACTGGAAACAACACTATGACAGGACACTGTGTGGTACTTGCAGATTTCCTTTGTTAACTCCAACACTCTCATGCAAGATAATACAATGGAAAGGAGGAAGAGGAACAAAGGATCAAAAAGAGGAAAGTTACAGTAGGAAAAAGTGATGCCAGTCCATAAGAAGGTCCAACACCAACTCCAAGATGCAATCACATAGGCTTGATGCCAGGATTAGGTTGGATCATGTGCCAATGTTGATTTTACTGATATAACGAAACGTGGATGTATTTCATTGCTTATCAATAGCTTTTCTCTTAAACAGTGAATAAATGGAAGGTCTGTTTCCACAGATGAACTGTACACTGACTAAAACTGAAGAATGGAGAGTAAAAGATTAATCTACAGTGTAAATTTTGTTAGTAATATATCTATTGATAAACAAGTGGTGTGTATTTAAGGTGTTACAACTTTAAATGGCAAGTCTTATTATAATCACAGAATCATTGGAAAAGACCTTTATGATCATCAAGTTGAAACATTAACCTAGCACTGCAAGCCTCCCATTAAACCACGTCCCTAAGCACCACATCTACACATCTTTTGAATACCTCCAGGGATGGTGACTTGACCAATTACCTGGGCAGCCTGTTCCTGTGCTGAACAACCCTTTCAGTGATTTTGTTCTTCCTAATATCTAATTTAAACCCCCCATGGTGTAACTTCATTTTGTCCTATGACTTGTTACCTGGGAAAGAGACCAATCTCCACATCACTACAACGTCTTTTCAGGCCGTTGTAGAGAGTGATCATGTCTCCCTCCCCTCAGCCCCCTCCAGGCTAAACATCCTCAGCTCCCTCGGCTGCTCCTCATCAGATTTCTTCTCCAGAACCTTCACCAGCTTCATTGCCCATCTCTGGACACATTCCAGCACCTTAGCCTCCCTCTTGTAGTGAGGGGCCCAGAACTGAACACAATGTTCAAGAAGCGGCCTCATGAGTGCCAAATACAGGGGGACAATCACTCCTCTGATCCCGCTGGCCACACTATTTCTAATACAAGCCAGAAAAATACCGGCCTTCTTGGCAACCTGGGCACACTGCTGGCTCATGTTCAGTCAACCAGCACCTCCAGGATCCTTTTCCACTGGGCAACTTTCCAGTCATTCTTCTCCAGGCTCTCTAACTGTTTTAAGACACATAAATAATCTGTAGGCTTTTGTTTAAACATACTGTCTTTGCAATGAGTAGACATAGTAACTGAGGTAATTAAACACAAACTATTCATTTGGGGTTGCATTCACCTAGGAATCATTTGGCAGAAAAAATGTTGTCCCTTCGTGAACTGTCACTTAAGTTTAACCTCAGAAATTCTCCAACAGCAAACACAGCAGAAAACCCATGTAGCTGGACATGCACATCACCATAATGGCTTTTCCTTAATGAGTTTCTAAAATACATTCTGCATTATTCATATCTTGACCTTTCTTTGCTATCTAAACCACCGTGTCCCCTAAGAAGCAGCAGTAAGATACATGAAGTAAGAAACAGGGGCTCAGAGTGCTTAATGCAAAACTTAAAAAACATTACCAACAGCACAGACATCTGAAATATTGTTTTTTCTGTGTTTTAGGGGAGAATGAAATAACTAAAACCAGTTGATCTAGACATTTATGAAGGCTGAAGGTTAGCTGCCTGTATCAAGCTGTGAAGCTACCTCCCTGTGGGTAGCAGATGACTGCACAAAGAGATGGCTGGACACAGCAAATCACCTAGAAATAGGAGATGGTCAAGGCCATCATCTTAGCTGCTGGACAGCAGGTCTGGGCAGGTCCTGGAGCAGGCTGTCAAGGAGACTTGGAAGCCCACCTTCCGGAGGACAACTTCAACAGAAGGAACCAAGAGCTTCCGTCACTCCTGGGCAAAGCAGGAGGGGATAGAATCCATAGGGAACAGTCTTCTGCATGAGAGACATTCAAGTTGGTTTACCTCTAGGAATAAAACTCAAAGAGCTAAAGGAAAGGGACTGAAATTTGGTGGCTGCTGCTATTATTTTGTATCTGCTGACTGGCAAACAGTCCTCTATCTACAGCAACGACTCGTGCCGAAAGCACCCATTTTCCATCTTCAGCCTGCTGGGCAGAGTGTTGCTTTAAGCCCAGTGCTGCAGAAGCACTGCCCAGATACAAATTCCTACTAACAGTAAAACCTACACTGGAATTTTGTTCTTTTAAGGTAAAAGTTTTGAATGTTGCCACAGTGAATTAGGAAGATGCATGGTGCTAAAAATAATGGGTCTGGTGCTCCTGTTTCCTTCAGGTATTGTGGAAAATTCCAGTTAAAAAGGCCAAGTTTTAGCTGCAAGTATGAATTGACTCACTTGCCCAAACAGGAACACCATTAGTGCATAGGAACACACTTCTGACCGCTTTCCACCTTAAAAGCAGATCTAATCTATGTGATGTGGAGAAAGAAAATATAAACACAGCATTCCTAGCTGCAAGTCCCCTCTTCAGATGTCCCATTGCTGCTGTACTGGCAAAAGACCAGCCCAGCAAGCACCCTTTGCTTGCAGCAGCCTCCAGTTACATCCCAGCAAAACTACGGTTTCCTTCCTTCCCTGCCTACAGCTCATAGAAGGTTAAACTGCGATTTGACTCCTAAATGAAGCAATTTCCTTCAGCATCCCTTATCGTAGCCTTCAAGTTAAACAATCCACTGGTCAAAGCCAAAGCAGCAGCTTCCCTGGCAGCTATATGTTACTTCTCCTTCAACTTTTGCTATATTAAATCTGGTCACTTGTTCTGTGAGACGTTTGTTTTGTAGCAGAAGGGGAAAAGAGGAGAGAAAAATCCTCCTGCCTGAGGACTGCTCCATTCTTGACCAGCAAGTAGTCCCAGAGCGTAAAACCAAACTTTCCATTGTGTCCCTATGGGATTGACTATGTTTAGACTTCTCTATGGGCTTGCTGGGGAAAGAGAAAGAAAAGACAAACAACATGCTCGCCTCTTGCTGTGCTCTGTAACACACAAAGTGGTTTCTCTTTCCTGGTTTTATGAATAAAGACAATCATTAATATTCCTTAACTAGCTTCAAGAGCTAAACCCTGTTTTCTACAAAGCCAGTACTGGCAGGCATGCAGGTGCACAGTAAAAGTTCACTGTTCCTTACAAATACAGGAAAAAACAAAGTTATCTTAATCTGAAATTCCTGGAAGAAGTTTCTTTGCTATAATCCAATACTATAAATACCACTGGCTCAAAGCCAGTACACAGAAAACCTTTATTAAAAACACAGGGCTCTACCTGTTCCTTCAAGCAGAGCCTTGAGTTGTTGTAGCTTTGGTTTAGTGAGGGAAGACTCAGAAGTGTGGATGGTTTTGTCCAAATTGCTTTTATAGAAACCTGCCTGCCAATGTCTTGTGATTGCACTCAAGTCACAGCATTTTCTTGCAAGACAGATTTCCTCGCTAACTGGAAATAAACAAAAGAAAGAATATAGGCTTTATGTGAACCTCTTAAAAGATTTGGACTGAACTTAATCCTGAACATTTGGACCTTTACCACTTCATGTGACCTCAAAGCCTGATAAATACTACTCAAAACAATACTTGCCCTTACCTGTAGTTCATATACACTAAATAACATAGCCCCCTCTTCCCATCCACTGCTTAAAAACAGCAGGAAGGAAGCTTTCTGAAAGAAATCTTAACTTATTCACAAAAGCTGCCTACAGCAACACTTAAGAGATGTAAACATTTTCAAATGATCCACGGGAAGGGAATGTAATCATTTTGATAAATAATACAACTACCTTAGCACTGAGAAGGAACTTGCTTCCTGAAAGAGCTCAGAGGCAGATGCCATCACAAATCCCGGCTTTGCTTTTTACAGATCACTATCAACTCAAAATACCTTATATCTCAGTGATAAGTAAGAAGTTGTTTTGGGTTCTCCACATGCTCGCCAATGGCTCTGTGATTTTGAGGGATTTCTGATCCTGCTTTCCAGCTTTTAATTCTTGCTCTCCCTTGCCTCTTTAAGACAGCTCCCCCCCCCGGCTGCAGCAGGGCAGGACAGCGGGAGGCAGAGTGCAATGTTTGGTATGCTGCCAAAAGCTTAAAGTAAACAAGCTGAAACAGGAGAAGAAATCTGTTAACTGCTTTCCAGTCTCCAGTTACTTATTGCAAAATCACTGAACGGAATAAACTATGGCAAAAAGGATATTAAATACATTGCAGGTTCACTGCTAGGTTAGTTGTCTTGAGATGAACGAGACAGAGAGGGCAGTGAGGAAGTCCAGCTGGTGCTCCCAGCTCAGTGGCTGTATCCTGACCCATTGAAGAGGTTCTGGAGTTACCTTTCTCACACAGCTCAGCATGAGTGGTTTGTCATATGAAAATAAAACTATTAATATTTCAAATTACATCTCTGCTTATCTGTGCAATGTATAGGTTCAGAAATGGTACTCTTAGAAAGTATTCACATTGTGTGTTCATAGACTCATAGAATGGCAGGGTTGGAAGGGACCTTTAGAGATCATCTAGTCCAACCCCCCTGCAGAAGCAGCTTCACCTAGATCAGGTGGCATAGGAACATGTCCAGGCGGGTCTTGAAGACCTCCAAGGAAGGAGACTCCACAACCCCTCTGGGCAGCCTGTGCCAGGGCTCCCTCACCTCAACAGTAACATAGTTCTTTCATATATTTAAATGTAACTTTTTGTGTTCCAGCTTCATTCCATTACCCCTTGTCCTGTTTCTAGCTACAATACAAAAAAAGGGATGTCCCAGTCTCCTGACACCCACCACTTAGATGTTTGTAAATGTTAATAAGATCTCCCCTCAGTCTCCTCTTCTCTAGACTAAAAAGCCCCAGGTCCCGCAGCCTTTCCTCCTATGAAAGATGTTCCAGTCCCCTGATCATCTTGGTGGCCCTGTGCTGGACTCTCTCCAGAAGTTCCCTGTCCCTCTTGAGCTGATGAGCCCAGAACTGGACACAGGACTCCAGATGAGGCCTCAACAGGGCATAGTAGAGGGGGATACTGTTGGACAGGAGTCTGCTGGCACATCTCCTGTGCACCACAATGCATGAACTGTAGCTTCCCTTTTCAATAGCACATGGCTCTCCTTGGCTTCTGAGAGCTTGGACAAGAGCAGTGGGATTTCATTAGCCTGAAAGCTGATAATTGCTATGTCTCCTTGATTTGCTGGCCTAAGCAGGTGACAAGAGTGATCAGTCCATGAACTCTGTCAGGTAAACAGTTCATTTTCTTTCCTTCCATTAGCGTGCTGTGCATTAGGGTTGTACAGATGAACTCCAACTTTTCTGAACGACCACTGGAAACAATGGCATTATACCTGTAGCTCTGTCAGCAAGGGTTGAAAGTTATTATATGTTAATAATATATGAGCTTTTTTATTTGTTGATGTATGTGAAAGACTCACATGTGCATTTTCCTGACTTATTTCCTCTACTTAAGCATCAAGAACTTGCTATACTTGCAGAACGATCACAGGGTTAGATGGAGCTGGGCATGGCAATTGTTAGAGTAAGTCTTTAGGTAACATCCGTGTCACGCAAAAATTGATAAAGAAAGACAAAAAATGCCTGTTCCGAAGCATTTGCCAGTCCAAGAACACACATAAGCAAATGAGAGAATAGGAGAACAGGAATAGAAGGTAAACATCCAAAGTACTTCATTATCCTGCCCCTCATTATTTCAATTACAGACCTAAATTTTTCAGTGAGGACACTGAGGAAGGATTTAATCAATGGGAAGATATTCAGTAAGAAGGTCTCATGTAACTTTCAATACAGAAGACACTTATGTCAGAACTGGATATGAGGAATGGGTCTGAAGTAGTTGGCATACACCCAATTCACTGTCACTTCATCTTTCCTTTCCACTCCTCCTTCCAACATCTGCCCTTATATTCCACCTTCAACCCCTCCTGACATTCCCTCCTCCTCTTCATAAAAATTAGACAGATGTTTAACCAGCTTAGAACTCCCTCTAAGCAGTATATTAAGTCACTGCTGGTCTTTGGGACCAGCTTCAAGAAGTGGGATTTTGACAAGCAAACTTCAGCATATGGAATAAATGTGGTTTTCACAGCTGTCATTACAGGTTAGTATATAAATCTAGTGTTGACATGTTATGTTCTAGAACATAGTTTCTCTCCAGTTACGGATCTAACACTGGAGCAACAGTGACAGGCTTCCATATGAATCCAACATATGCTCAGTTTCCAAGTAAATAATAGCTGAAACTTGAATAAAATACTTACGCTTCAGGATATTTCTTTGCTCTAGCTCTTCGGTTGTAGGCCTCTGGCTAAGCCTCCTGTGAGAACAAAGTACATGACCGATTTAAAACCTCATCCAAATGACACGTTATGGTTCATAATAAAGCTTAAAAGGTCTTTCTCGTACAGACATGTAATTCTCTGCCAGCAGAGGTATTCAACTACACAGGTAATTTCCAGGCAGTAATAGCAACTGTGCTTGTAGCCACAGTACCAAGTGTCCATGTGTTTTAGAAGATGTACTATTGCCACTCAAACACATAAATAACTGACACTTGCATGACATGACAGAAATTTAAATGCCTCACTTACAGGTTTAATTTTATGAAAGGATTCATAAACCATTTTTATTCCCAGGGATGATCATGATGATAAGTTGTACAATTCTCTCAGATATCTGGAATCTAAATCCTGGTCTTCCATGACATAAGCTGTGCAGTCCTCACTGATTTGTTTGTACAATACAATTGTGAGCTTCAATTGAAACAATTTTATTTAGTTTCCTATATGTAAAAACTGCCATTAAAAAAACCCCAAACTCGAGATACTCATTTTCTGGTTTGTATGGTGGAGAACATTCCTGATGTTGTCTCTATATTTACTAAATTAAGTTGACTTGAGAAAAAGAGCATGAAAAATTTCAGCAGTAACATTTATTTAGCAGATGTCTTAAAGATAGATGCCTCTCTGTCCAGCAAACCTCATACAGTTCCCTATAGATTATCTTCTGCAGGGGAGTTGGACGAGATGATCTCTAAAGGTCCCTTCCAACCCCTACCATTCTATGAGTCTATTATTTTTTGGTGAGCACTGGCAGGTTTACTACATGCAACCAGTCCCCACTATAGGAAGTCTGAGACTGAGGCCTGACCATGACTGAGCTGTCAGGTTGTGGAGTCTCATTCCTTGGAGGTCTTCAAGACCCGCCTGGACATGTTCCTGTGTGACCTGATCTAGGTGAACCTGCTTCTGCAGGGGGATTGGACTAGATATCTCTAAAGGTCCCTTCCAACCCCTACCATTCTATGATTCTATGATCAGACCTCGATGCTGCCAGGTGCTGACCACCACATCTGGAATCTTTAAGGAACCGGCATCAAATTTGGTTGTGATTCTGGGCATGTGCACAGCCCTGACATGCATGGACATTGACTCCTGCCACCAAAGCAGAGGTGTGCAGTGAGTGTGCCAGCTTCCCAGCAGAACTAGTAACGTCCCTGGGCAAGGAGCTCAGGGCAGGAATCTGAGCAGCTTCTGCAGCTTAAGCCCCTGAGGGAGCACCAACAAGCTGGATGCGATCACTGGAGCCGGGATTCCATCAGGAAAGTGTTGGTAACACCCACGCTGCTTTATTAGAAGAAGTAAAATGATCTCTGGGCTCTACACAATAGATGTATCACACTCATGGTTCAGGCATGAAATAAATGAGTTAGGCAGCCACCCGGTTCACTGAGCAACTCAGCTCATCTAAAAGCTGATGCAGGGCTGCCGTACATCTTTACTGGAGCAGCGCTGCCCAGACTTCTCAATATCTGGACATCTTCAACAAACACAGGACATCCTCCAAATCTGTCTGGACAACATTTCTGAGCACAAGAGGAACAAGGACATGCCTGAGAAAAGCCAGACACGTAGTCTCTTCTCAGAGACTCTGTGTGCCAAAATTAACATTGATGAGGATTTTAAAAACCTCCACCTTGTAAAACTGCAAGTGAAAATCAGTCATTTTTAATGCCATGTTCTCAGGTTCAGGAAGAGAAAGTAACACATCACCCATGACAGTTAAACAGCATGAAAAGACACGTCTCAAAGGTGGGCACAGTAAAAACACTCACCTAAAAACTCAGCCTCCTTCCATTTATTTTGCTGGAAGCAGCACATGAGTAATGAAGGAGTTAAGAGAGCAGGAGGATGACAGGGAGGGCCAGAAGGACAGAACATGCACAGGCATGCACAGGCATGTTCTGTGTGTCAGGAGCTACCACTCTGTCTGAGATGGGTATACAAAAGTGCCTCCTCACTAACCAATTTGGTAAAAAGCTTGAACCACAACACTGGTTATTACAGAGTCACTCTTACCCTCTACTTCTTTTTTCTTTTCCTTTTAACCAAACAATGACAAAGCCCAGAATCTCTCAGACTTCATAGAATCATACAATGGTAGGGGTTGGAAGGGACCTTTAGAGATCATCTAGTCCAACCCCTGACTTGTTTCGATTCAGAGTCAAACAAAAATGCAACACTGACATTTTGAAGTTTCCTAAGAAATCAAAACACTGCTTTCCAGACAGCTGTGCCACAGAGATCCTGCACCACATATTGGACTGCATTTAAAACATGAACTCTGTGTTCTAGATTCTCTTCCTCCACCTCCACCCCGGTGAAATCACTTCTATCCCGCGACTGATACCTCACGAGCTTTGTTCCAATCTGATGTCTGATTTCCTGCCTCTCCTCTTCAGACGTGCGCTGCAAGATGTTTTTGTCTTCCAATTCTTTCTTAGACGGTCTGTTGCCAAGTTTGATGGCAAGAGTATCCCTACGACGGATTTTACTTGCCAAAGAGCCTGAAGAAAGGAGGAGGAGGGTAGATTTAGTTCATTAATGCTTTGGTTACAGACACAAACTAAGAACTTTAATACCTCCCCAAAGCAGCCTTGTTCCCACATGCAAGACAGGAATGTTAACTAACATCAAAAGTAAAAATAGCTTTAGCTCAGTTCACAACAATAAAAAGCTGAAAGGCTTGGGTGAAAGAGCTACCAGACAAATTGATATAGGATTGTCATCTGTGAAGTGATAGGATAAAAATGACAGACCTACACTCCATGTTTTTGAAGTCTGATACATTACAGGTTGGTTTATTTATCTGCTGAGGGTATTTACCAATCTGCTGCTCTTTACAGTTTAGTCTCGTTCTGTCATAATTTCCCTCATTCTCTCAATTTCTTTTTCAGGCTTAGTTCTTGCACAGTGCTTTTCACCTTTAATTCGTAAATGAAAACAAAAAACACAGTTTAGAAAAGCACTCTGAGTGCTAGTAAAATAACCTAGGCACCGAAGCAATCTATTCATCCATAAAACAGATACAGCAGGGAAAAGGGCCATGCCATGGTGCCAATGTTAGCTTTAGTCAAATGTGCAAGGAGTACTTTTCATGGCCTTCCCTTGTCTCTTGATATTCTGACCGAGAGGGCTACGTATGTCCTAGGCCATCAGATTTTCACCACAAAAAGCACTCTGGTATAGATCACAATCTCCCAAGCTTACTTCTCATAAGACAACTTGCTGCTCTCTGATCACATGAATTTTTAGTTGCTAGCACTTTGGATCGTATTTAAACCACACACAGAGCTGCAGAAGACTTCATCCTCTTGAGAGATACAGCACCTCACCTTCTGCTGCACCAGTGGCCAAGGAAAAAAACCTCTCAAATGTTCATTTTTCCTTGCCTCCTCTTCAGTTTGTAGCACTTTTGTGTTCACCAAGCATAGTGAAGCATCTCTTCCTGAATGCCTGTGGGCAAGGTTCTCAAGCCATGGTTGGATGGTCATTTTATTCTGTCCTGTGGCCACCATGTAGGTGGCAGAGGTAGGATTGCCCTCCTTTCTGTCCCTGACAGTTTGTTGCTTCCCCCTCTTTTGCCCCAGCAAAGATGCATCCAGTATTTGGATAAGGGAATCGATTCTATTGAAAATCAGCTCAAAACCAGCCACTGTTGCAAAACCAAACATAAGTGCTGGCTTAAGGGATGAATGAACAGCTGGGAGCCAGGATTAGGCAGAAGCTGGGAGGGACAATCCCCTTCAGCAGCAGCAACGACTTCTGCCAAATTAGGGTGATGATATACTCATGGTCCCAGAGGAAATTTCAAAGCTGTAAACTTAGACGTAATCCACTGTGATCTGCTCTGACTGCTAAGGTGTTCCAAAGCTTAGAAAATCCTGATCAAAGAGGAAAAAAATTACTTTCAGGCAGCGAAGCTGCTGACAGGCGTCCTCTGTCATTCACCACAGCCTGTGTAACTCCCACATGAAACTCTGGGATTCCTAGTGCAATGCAGCTGAAATTAGAGGACCTCAGTGGTCCTCTAAGGGTACAGGTTCATGACATGGGTGAGCCAAACCGATGGCCTGCCAAAGCCCTGACATGGAGGCCTTGTTCCATCCTCACATTTTTCTGAACCCATTCCACGTGATGCCGAATCTGCTGTCACTATTGCGCATGCCTCGGGTTTCCCATCACAGTTCTCTGGGACCAGCGGGAAATCTCATTTCTCAATCGTAGCAAAACACTACAGCATCTAAAACCATTCCATGCAGACAGACCTCTCTTTACTTTGCACTAGCATGGGTCAGGCCTGCTCAAATAACAAAATGTGCAAAAGGCAGCTCGTAACTTCTTGGGAGGGATGCTTACTTTCAGCACTTGCGCTATCATCGTCGTCATCATCGTCATCATCCGTGTACAGTATTGGCCCATCGGAGTCTGAATCGCTGCTGTGGCTTTCTCTGCTACTTTCACTCTCAGGAGGAGCAGCAGCATCAGAAGCCTCCTCCCCTGGGTCAGAGTGTGCCTGGTCAGGTGCCTCCACTTCCTGCTCTTCTTTGGCAGCCAAGCTGTTAATTTGTAAGCAGGTTAACTGTGTCACATGAATGCAAGAAGCATGGAACACAAAACAGGAGACTGACTGTATAATCCAGCATGAAAATGAAAGCTCTGGTAGTCAAACCAGCTTTTCACTTTGGAGAACACTTAGACAGATAAACCATACATGAAGTATTCAGATGTGTACATGTGTCTGCAACGGACGCACGTTAGGAAAAAAAGATGCCAACAATCTAGCACCACGTGCTGCAAAGCCTGCAGAAGGAAAATTTTTACTCCTTTTTTAATTTCTTGTGGGATGGGACCAACAGCACATAAAAGCCACTAAGAAGAGAAAAACAGCTCATAAAGTTGGGAGTGAGAGAAGAAAGTCAGAGAGCAGACAGGAGTGCAAAGCTTCCTGTTCTGGACACCCAACTCTATTTATTGTAAATATATTTTTGCTGCTGTTGAGTCCTAAATGTTTCTGTCCAGCACTGATGGACGTGAAAATTGGCAGCAATTTTTTTACGTAAATGAATGGCAGAGAAAGAGAAGCAGCAGCCCAGGAATGTTATGTTGGCACAGACGTAGTAGCAAGGATTTTCTAAGAAGTCTCTAGGCCACTGGCATCTAGACTAAACCCTCTTGGGTTGTTATGAAAGATGCTTGTTCTTATGGCTGGGAAAAGATAAATAATCCAGTATCTTTTCTGCTGCCAACTATTTCACTTAAAAAATGTAATTATGACCTTTCTCTTGACTAGATTTTATAGTATCTGAGACTCAGACAAGCTATTAGGCAGTGACAGACCAAACAGATACTAACCAAAGCCCCAAACTGTCATTTTCAAGTGTGCAAATAAATGCAACTATTTAATTGAGAGCTTTAGAGGTGAGATATTTAATGATATCCACAAAAAAAAACACCAAGTAAAACATCCTTGTAATTCAGCATCATTTCTTGTTTGCCTCTACGAGAGAGAAATAAAAGTGTTATCAGGTACTGGCTGAACTGCTGGCTGCAATAGCTGCCATCAAGTCACACAGTGACACAGGAAGCAGGTTACAAGCAATGAGCTTCTGAGGAAACATGAGGTACTTGCAGGTGAATGGCTCAAATGCACTAGCAAGGAATGAATTGTGGTGGGTTGCAACACCAACTCTTACCAGTCAGCAGAAGAAACAGAAGAGATGAGCCCATGAGCCTACAGTATCCTTTACATGAAGAAACATGGGTCTTACCACTCACTCACAACAGCCATCCTGTCTTACCTTTTTGTGTCTTCTGCACTAGCATCTGGACCACTGTCTACGGCCATACTGCTGAGGCTCTTGTCAGTGCCGTGTTCGGCCTGGAGAAGAGGTTTACTATCTGATCCAGGGATGACTGTCCCTGCCATGCAGGCATCTGACACATCCTGGGCATCTGAGGAGACAGCAGACTGACCAGCTGCAGCAGGAAAAGGAGGTGGAAGTGGAGGTGGAGGAGGGGCGGCAGTGGGAGGAGGGGGAACAACGAGCTTGTTTGGTTGGTCTGTGTCCTCCGTTCTGGAAATGACTACTGAAGGTTGCTCAGGCTCAGGTTTTTCTGTCTTCACTTCCAACCTGTTGGCTGTGGCACCTAAGGGGGAAGATGCAGCCCCATCTGGGGCTGTTCGTGGGGCTGACTGTTTCCCAGTTTTTTTCTTGCCCCTGGGAGTCCCTGATGTCCCCGATTTGCTAGAAGTCTCCTTAGAGGCTTTGGGATGAGATGATGTGGATGAAGGAGATGGTGACGAAGAGGACTTGGAGACTGGTGCTTTTTTTGCATGAGAGGAACTAGCTAAAATAAGAAAAGAGAGAGCATTTTACAGTCTTGCAGCTACGATTTTTGTCACCATTCTTTCTGCATGGATTGACATGTGCTGATATTTAGTAATTACTTCTACAATTCTTCACCTGTATGCCTGAGATGAGTAAATGTTGCAGTTCAAATCTCACCTTTGAGGAGAGGAAAAATTTAGATGACGAACACTTGCCCAAGAACAGTGGAAGGGATCAACCTTGCAAATGGTTGACAGTTTTATTCTAGCATTCTGCATTGGCCCATTACAACTTGCCTGGGCATCACCTAAAATGCCAACTACTTGCTCCAAATGTGTTCAGTGCCTTATTAAAAACAACAACAAAAAATCTACTGGACAGAGAAAATCGCCTGATCTTTTCTATTATGTGACTTTTTGGTCTTAGCACTTGGAGAACTGCACAATTTTCCTTAATGCTTTTCAATGAACACTTCAGGACCATTATGGATGTCGGCCAATTACCTTTCACAATGTTATTGCAAGTGGCGTGATCTTAGTTACACAGGAAGCAGCAGAGGCACAGCAAAACAAGATGTACTTTCAAGTCCAGCTGGGAATGTTCACAAAACAGAGGCAGAAATCACTGATCTCACTCTTCACAAGTGATCTCCAGAAGGGAGGAGGCATTGAAGGCCTCCTGCATGTACTGGAGGTCTTCGTCTTACCAGTGACCAACTCAGGTAGCCTTGAAAACATAGTGAAACAAGGTACTGACATCAGCTGGCCAGTGATGCTGCTGTTTAATCCTGCAATACCTACCATATTGAAACATACATATATAATGACCTAGCCTGCAAGAGATTTCAGTCAGTCTGCATGCCCATGTGAATTCCAGCCATGTTTCTCATAGTCGTATTGATTCACCCATCGTCTCGACTGGGAGCTTCAAACTTCTTTTATTTAAAAGGCAATAAAAATGACAATCATCTTCTGATTCAGTCTCTTTCATAAAAATGCATCCAACTCAAACATTTCTGCTGCAGTAAAAGTGCATTAGCCTCCAGAGAACAAATGAAAGCAGTATAAAGCTACACAGCAGCCTTGTGGCTAAGCTTACTAAGTCAAACAGAATGCTGTAATAGAAATCTGTTGAAAGGCCCACTTTACTTACAAGCATTGAAAGAAAAACAAAACCCCAGCAGATTAGGATAAAACCAAAATACAGATGCTGGCCATAATAAGCTCATGATATAAAAATAGCTTCCATGGTGAGACTGTTCTGAGTCTCAAAGAAGATGGGAAATAATTCAAAAGACACTTCTGCTGTTTTCTTCTGTAGTTGAGTGTTACAGTTTATAAACATTTAAGAGTGTTGTGAGGCTTTTGGTACATCTGGAAAAATCCACTGAAACTTCAGGCCAGTCATTGTCCCTCTTTGTGCTGCACAGTATCTGTAAAGGGCACTATACCGAATCTACTGATACCACACACATAATCCACATCAGGTACAAAGCCTTGATTTAACTTACCAGCAAATCAAAAGGAAGCAAGGGAAAGGTACAGGCAGCAGTTCATAACTGCAGTGGAAACAAGACGGTGGCTCCAAGTAGAAACCTTACTGAGTAAGTGGGTGGTAGTAAGAAAGGGCTCTGGTTCTGATTCAGCAAAGCACTTCAATACTAGCTGGAGGTCAACAGAACCAGTTACATGCTTACACTTCAGAACTCCAGCATAATATACAGACACACTATCATGGTTGCTGGGAAAATGTCAAAAGATGTTTCCATTGAAAAAAAAAAATCTTCCCTTATTCTCAGAACCTTTCCAGACCTGCAATCAGACACAGAGAGATTTCTCCCGGGGAACATCCCCCTGCACTTTCACATGGGTCAAAAGTGCTGTTGCTATTGTTGGTTTTGACTGGGCTTGCTGACAATTTGCTGTCACGCCTCTTTTTCAGTAGAAGATTTGAATTTTGATCAAATGAAAACATTTCACGGTTGTTGTTTGCCTTTTGGCACATGTCCAAGCCTATGTTTAAGTCCCTTTCTCTCAGTTCCACTGCTTCAGTGTGGAAACCTGCTATGGTGCCCTCAGGAGAGTCATGGCTCATTTTCCTCTTCTCTTTCCTCGTGGAACTGCATCACTGGCTGTATCTTGTGTTCCCTTTCACTGAGATTTGACAAACCTCTTGTATTAATACTATTCCAAATCAGCTCTACTTACTAGCTATTGCCCCACTTCAAATAAACACAATGTACTTTTAATGTTGGAAGAAATTACCAGTAGAATAAGTACTGTTTTACATAAGGGATACATGGACATATATGTTTTACACTCAAATGATCTCCAGGTATTGCATGACATTTCAGCAAGGTTACTAAAAAACAAATCTGAATGTACTTTTAAGAACTCAGATACCTGAGAGTTTGTTTCCAACCATTGGTATAAACATTTCTTTATGTGGTGTCTCTTTTTTTCCTGAAAGGTCAGCTGTTACAAGGTTCCTTCACCTAGGAAGAACCTCAGCTTTCCACCTGCGTGTGAAACGCAACAGCTAATTCTGGGTTTTCAAAATATTTGTTCTTGTGGTTGTCTGATGTAGTAAGGACAGTTAATACCAAGTTAATGGATATTTTATGGCAAAGTTATTATTGTAACTCTATCGAGTCTTGCAATGTTTTCAAACCATCTTCTTCTGTGTGTTTCAAGTACAAAATGTGCCAAAACGTACAAGCTATGAAGAGGTACACTCAGGAGAGAAAACTGGAGAAACTGAAACTCTCTTTCAAAGACTGATGGAGGATTTGAAAACATAAGGCTTGCCTAAGTTTGCCAATGCATATATACAACCTGTTCATCACTGTACTGCTTGTGTTTTCATTTTGGTCACTGTTGGTTGTTACTGGCATTCAAACTCGAGATCAGTACAATTAAGAACAGCTACCTATAATCTTCAATCTAGCATCACTGCAGAATTTTGGTTTAAAGATATAGTTTGAAACATATCTGCTATGTCCCCGAAGACTGACATTTTCTATTTCCAGTATGTATTCAGAATCACAGCAAGTCATCAGTTAGCTCAGGGAAGCCTGGCCATTTCTAATGAGTTATAATTCTTTTTGGTTTGGGTAAAACAACATCTACTCAACAGCCTTTGAAGTCACCTCCATGGTTTGATCCTTTACCTCTTTGAGATCTTAGGATTTTGCCAAACCAATTGGAATAGTAGATATTCCCATCAGAAGCAGCAGTTTTACTTTCGGGTGACCCAGATGTTTGGTTTCAGAAGTCTCCTTTTTTACCCTGCAGATTCTTCAGCAGTAATCTAGGTCATTTTGTTGTCAGCATTCCCACCTGAAGTGGGAATTCAATATTGTCTTTGACGTGCTTGGTGCCGTGCATACGTTCACTCAACAGTGAAAGTTATTTGTCCTTTGTCTGGGGTGTTTGCAGACAGCAGAACCAGAGCTCAGTGTGAAGCTAGCTAAAAACATCCATGGCATGCTCTTTAGGAAGGCTGCTATGTACAAAGGCAGAAAATCATCATGAGACGAAGGCAAGCACCCTCATGCACATGCACCCACCAGAACTGGCACTGCCTGTGCAGTACTCACCAGCTTCTCGATTTGCACTGTGGCTTGTTGGCTTAGGCGGTGGGAGAGGAGGCTGCTTAGCAGGTGCCTTTCCCTTTTTTTTAGCATGAGATGCTTCGTTACCCTTATGGCTGGTAGTGGTGGAAGCAGCAAGAGCATTTTTTGGTGGTGGTGGAGCTTTTTTAGATTTAGGCTTAGGCTTGGGTGGTGGTGGAGCATGGGATGCCGATATTTCTGGACAGTGATCAGTAGTGATCTCTATGGACAAGAAAGTGAACAGAAGCCAACTGACACAGACATATGCCACATACATCCAACAGCAAGCCTGACAATGACTACTTTTTGCTGCTTGAGCACTGATTAGGAATCAGGAGAGAATTTTTCATGTTCTGCTTCTTACTGAAGTATTATCTCAGAAAAGAAAAACACCCCGAAATCTCAATTCAAGTCTTTCCCATGGAAGACTTTTTCTCAACTCTTCTCTCAGTCTCATCTATTCTACACCTCCAAGGAACATCCTCAACATTCAGTACCCCCAACTAGACTGCTGGCTGCAAACTAAACAAGGGAAATGCCATTTACTCCTTTAACAAATTCCCTCGACTTCTTTCCAGCCCTCTGAGACCAACAGGCTATAAAACTCAGATTCATGTGAATCCGAATGTGAACAGGGCCATTCTCTCAGCCACAGGTTCAAATATGGCTATGCAGCTTAAGTTTTCCCTGAAGCAAGCCACTCTCCTAAGCTGCAGACTGCTTGCTCATAGCAACTTTATTTTGGGTATCTTCCCTAGGGTATTTCTACTCTTCGGAAAGATATCAAGCTAAATCAAATGGAACATAATTTGCCATGGGAATGCTCTCCTCTCCTGTTAAGCTCTGTGGGTACTGTTACAAGACTGTACTTTCAAGAATCATCAGTTCCTTAGCCATTAGGAATTTAGACTGCATCCACCTCATATAGTGCAATAAGAACAGGTCTGCAGAATGAAGGCCGTAGTACTGAGGACTCAGCAGTCACAAGACTTTATTTTGGACTAGCTTCAGGCCGGTCCTGGAGGCTGCACGGGGCAGCAGTGGTGAGAGCACAAGTTTGTGAATGAATCTTTTGGCTTAGTTTGATTCAAAAGAAACCTTGGCTTGTGTGATCTGCAAACCAAAGAAAGCTAAGTGGGGATGACCAGGAAATCAATTTTAAAAGTGCATGTCTAATGCCAATCATAATCCAGCACAGGGCCACCAAGATGATCAGGGGACTGGAACATCTTTCATAGGAGGAAAGGCTGCGGGAACTGAGGCTGTTTAGTCTGGAGAAGAGGAGACTGAGGAGAGATCTTATTAACATTTACAAATAGCTAAATGGTGGGTGTCAGGAGGCTGGGGCATCCCTATTTTGGATGGTATCTGGCAACAGGACAAAGGGTAATGGGATGAAGCTGGAACACAAACAATTCCACTTAAATATAAGGAAAAACTATGTTACTGTTGAGGTGAGGGAGCCCTGGCACAGGCTGCTCAGAGGGGTTATGGAGGCTCCTTCCTTGGAGGTCTTCAAGACCTGCCTGGACATGTTCCTGTGTGACCTGATCTAGGTGAACCGGCTTCTGCAGGGGGGTTGGACTTGATGATCTCTAAAGGTCCCTTCCAACCCTATCATTCTATGATTCTGTAATTCTAACGCATCACTTGCCATTATTAAAAGTAACACACCGATACATGTCTCTTCATGAACTGAAGGAATTAATACTAACTGTCCAGTATCTTCCTCCTTTATTTCCAGCCTACTAGGGATTAATATGATTTTGCTAACATTTTGCAAGAACCATTGCATAGCAACCTTTCTACAGCTTTCAGACAGACTCCTTCAAGCACAGGTTCCTGTATTGCTTCTTTGTTTTCCAGAGAAAGAACTCTGGATCAGAGGAAGACTTTGGAAAAAGAAGGAAACGTACATATTTCGACATTTTGTTCTCTTTTTTGAGAGCAAAAAGCATCTCCTTGTGAAGGTCTACCTACCTTCATTCAATGCTGATAAACTGATTTAATGCTGAAAAAGCAGGACGTTGAAAAGTTTTCATGCCATTAATAACAAACACGGCAAAAGAAGATGAGATTTTGTATTTTGAAGCTCTTGAAGGGCATGATCATCAGAATGAACTGTAAACAATTCTTTGATATACCTTTTATTTGTGGGTCCAGCATGCTACAGTTCTATTCACTACTAAGAAATAATTTAAAACTTAAGCACCATTATTGTGTTTGGTTTCCAATGACATTAGTAGAGAAAAACCTTAAAAAGAGAACAATAACTTAGTAAAAAGACACCATTCATCATGTTCTGAAGTAATACAGTGCAATTATTTAAAATCTCTATCTTCATTAAACTATGTAACTGATGAAATAACATGAATTAGAATTTCTTTCCTGATTAAAAAAAGAAGTACAAAATACAAGGCTGGTTATAGTTGCAAACAATCTCAGTAACAACAAACGTATCATTTTCAAACTCTCCTTGGAGAAACAACTAAAAACCATGAGTGAAAAACAGTTCCTTCTCATAAAAGTTCTTGCCCGCAGACTTCAGTCAGGATTAAAACTGGCAATTTATATAACCTTGCCATCACTGGGGATATCACCTTCACCTAGGACAGCTCCTTCCATACTTTTACGTACATCACAGCAAAGACTTGCAGACTCTGCACAGTAGCAACCTGTCTGATCTGATCCAGCTCTCACTGAGTCTCTGCTGCCCAGGGAGGTGCTGGAGTGACCGTCCCTGGAAATGTTTGAGACAGTTGCACATTACAATTAGGGAAATGGTCTAGTGGTTGACAGAGCCAGGACAAAGGCTGGACTCGATGACCTTCAAGGTCTCTTACATCTGAAATGATTCTATGATTATGTACATGTCCTTTCCTTGGCCTTGGACCAACAAATCTTTTTGCTCAGAGCCATGAGGAAAGCTGTGGTGATGATCATTACCTATGACCATGTTGTCCCTCTTGGCATCCTATAAGCTTTATACCTTTTTACTTGTATCTTTTTTTTCCTTAAATATAAACTTCACTGCTTTTGGTGTCAGTCTAATTTTGCCAAAATTATAGCTTCTCATGTGCTCCTGACATACATTTGCAGTCCCTACCTGACTAGTGACAAGCCAAGTTTTGAAGCAGATGCTTTTCACTGCTATTCTTCTGCTGCCCTTCAGGCTTTGTGAACACTCACTGACTGTCCTACCTCAAATTCCCTTCTGTTGTGATGTCAAAACTGAAGATTTTTAGGTTGTCAGCATTGTGCTCGT
This sequence comes from Urocolius indicus, assembly GCA_013401255.1. NCBI lineage: Eukaryota > Metazoa > Chordata > Aves > Coliiformes > Coliidae > Urocolius > Urocolius indicus. The sequence goes on from WBNH01002867.1 coordinate 63,552, forward strand.
TATCCTGGTCTGGTTCCCTCTTGTTTTTCACTGCCTAACCACAGTGTCTTCTCTTTTACTGCAAGCCCATTTCAAATTTTTATGGTTTTATGCATTCATGTAAGACACTACAATATATTCCAGGTATATAGATAAGTACTGTAGTGTCGTGGTTTAGCAAGGAGTTGCTTTTGCTTGGTAACAGGGGGAGCGGTTTGCATTGAAGACCCAGTAAAAGTTTTTTAGACTCTCCCCCGACTCCTGGGTTCAGACCCATCCCCCAGCCCGGCTGGGCCAATCTTGCGCCTCTGCGATCACTATTTAGGGACAGGAATTTGAGGTGCCAGGCAGGAGGTGTAAGGGTGGTACAAGATGAAGACAACCATGCGGACCCCAGTCGGAGGAAGGAAGGAGCATCAGACCAGAGAACCCTCTGCAAGCCGTGGTGAGAACGCAGGCGGTACCCCTGCAACCTATGG
>WBNH01002867.1:64178-112917 GCA_013401255.1 Urocolius indicus
GGGCTGGTCGGACTCTTCATCTCTGTACCATTCTGTGTTGTTTTGTTTTGGTTCTGTTTTGGGGTTTTATGTTTTAGTTGGTATTAAATTATTTTCTGTTTTCTTCCCCAAGCCAAATAGCCTGGTCTGTTTTGTCCTGCACCTTAAGCGGCAATTAAGCTCTCCCTGCCCTTTAGCAATACTTAAGTCTTCGGTACTGGTCTTTTGTTCCCTGATGGGCCTAAACCACGACATGTAGTAATACAAATAATTAATAAAAGTGGCTTGATCTTGAACACTAACAGGGATGCTCTGATGTCTGTAAATGCCTTCTGCTTGAATATAGGCCTTTGGTCTTCATGCCTGCTCTTCCTTTTGCATCTATTCCCAAAACAAGGAGTCATCTGAATCAGTTCTGACCCATCTACTGGTTCAAGCTAATCCCCTAGGTACCTCAGTACCAGCTGCAACGTGTTTTCATTGCTGTTGTTTTTCTTCATGTAGACATCTGTGAATTCTGTGATCAGTTCATGATGAACTAACCTTTTAACAAAAGGCCTCCAAAGGACTGTGAGATAGGAATATCTTATTCACTGCTGCCTTGAACACAACGTCTGCTGTAAAAGCAATCTACCTATACATTATTCTTTGAACAGGAAAACAAAGCAAATGTTAATGTTTCATTAAGCCTTTGGAACAATAATATGTTTATGCTTAGAATAAATTTTCCAAATGCCAGATTTTCAAGAAAGTGTATTTTGAGCAGATTTTCTTCTTTCCAGGAATTGTGACTGGGGCCAGACTCTTAAGAAAGCTGTGTTCTCATGTGAACATCTCAATGATGGTTGGGGTTACAAAGAACTCAGTATACAACAGATCTTGTGGGTATCGAGTCTCAAAGACTTTCAGAGAGATGCCAGTGTGCCATATGCACTGGAAAAGCCGATTACTTATTTTGGAAGCTAAATATGGGATTATTTTGCAAACTCTGGACCAAACGGACCTATGACAACCCTGGGCATGGATTTAGAAGCCATATATGATTGGTAAAACACAGTGGTGTAACTTGGTGTAAAATGGAAGTTGAAAATGATGTATGATTTGTCGCCTTTTGCAGGATGACTCCCTACAAAATGAAACTCAGGAAGAATTTTGACCATCATGAGTTGCCTTTCCGGCCTATGTAGAGACCTGTGTTTTGATTAATCAAAACTCAAGAAGCTGTCCTTCAGAATCACAGGACATAGGGCAAGACAAGGTGCCTTTTGTCTCTTTTTTTGGACTCGTTTACTGTGCTGATACAGGTGGTCAACTCACTCAAACCCTTTCAAAAACTTCAGTTTTAAGCAGACCCATCTTTTGTTCCTACTATTCCTACTAAAATTCTGTTCAAGAAAAGAGTCATTCTAATTGCTAGAAAGCTTCCTTTAATTTCCAGTCTAAATGTATTTCAAGCCACCGCTTATTCGTTTCTACTTGTGCCAGCATTGTCCTTTAGCCATGTTTTCTCCTGGCTATATCCCAACTTGCTACATTCATCAAACGCACTCAGGCTCTCTTGGGCTCTGTTTTGCTAGGCTGAAGAAGAACAGCTGTCTCATGATGCTTTTTGCAGCCCTCTGCAGTTTTGAAATCATCTTTCTTGGAGATGGACGAGCAGATCTGTATGTCTGCAGACTTGCAGATTTTACTCCATGATTTCAACAGCACCATATACAAGAGGTCTTATATACAGAGAAAGAGTAGGGAGAGGAGAGAAAGAGACAGATGTAACATCTGACCTAAAGCAACCACTGTCAGACATTTTGCATTGCTTCCAAGAAAAAAAGGAAAAAACCCTCACTGATTGCCATTTTTCATTGCTAACTATTATTTTGCATAAAAAGGAAGCTATTAAATCAAGAGAGAATGCCTAAAACATTTTCACTGTCAGTAGCGTAGTTTTACCATTTCTTGGTCTGTGGGAGACTTGGAAAGGGAATGGCATGTAGGCTTCTACATTCCCTTATTTTTTTCTGTATAGATATGCTCAAGTAATTAAATGGTTAGTTAATTAATATAACATCTACAATCTTATTTCTGAAGCCACATTAGGATATCTTTCCTATAAAAGAAAAATCAGCTTTACAAATCAGGAACTTTCCTCTGCCACTCAACTTTTGCCAGTGAAAGCCCGTGCCTCTCATGTCAGCCTACTGGCACAAGCCAGCCTGGCTGACTTAGTGGACAGGCTCTGCCCAAATACAGCTTTTATCTAGAGTAGCTTTCCTTTTAAGAAGATTTGGATTTGGCTTCATCTACATAGTTCAGGTGATGAATTGAAGAGATACTATTCTTAGAAGAACTAGTTTTAGCCATCAAATAACTCAGATGAAGTGAGAGATTCTTTAGGAGTCAGGCAAAAAAAAAAAAACCCAATCCCAACGAAACCAAACCCTATGGTGCTAACATCAACAAGCTACAGAGCTCAGAAGCACAGGACGTCAGCTAGGCCCACAAAAGGGAAGAAAGTCTGCTCTGTCTCTTGCAGTGAGTGGTTTGAAGGATTAGCTTTGAGAGAAAGCAGGCTCTTGTCTGAGATCTTGGAAGATAAGGCTTACTACCTTAAATTCAACAGGTTTTATTCCACTTGGGGAAATAGAGCAAAGATCTCTTAGAGAAGGAACGTAGTAAATTTTACTTTGACAAACATTTATTGGTAAACAAACTGAAGAGTTGGTCAGCAATGATCCATGCTCATAAGATCAGACACAGCTTGTGCCTCCAACCTCCTTTGAGTTACCCATGAGAAAAAGAAAAGATTGAATTTAATGTCAGATTGAAGGGAGAGCAGATAAAGTATAACAAAAAGAACCTCTGAAGACAACATACTAAAACCTGGGAGAAACTTTACCAGCTCTCATATTAGAATTATTCTGCCAGAAAAAAATTATGCGCATTATGCACATATATATCCCATGAATTCACCTGGAAATAGGACTATGAATTGTTTCCTTCACTGAAGGACACAAGAAAACCAGAGAGCATCAGTCTGTTATAAACGGCATAGGAGCATTTTGGAAGCTAATTGTATCACCTGTAACAGCCACAGCCCCTGCAACAGGGCTCTGGATTCCTGTAGCACATTTATGAAAGCAGCATCTAACAGACTTGACTGATGATACGCAAAAGGAAAGATTACCTTTTTTCCAGGCAATATCTGCCTTAATGGCTACTAAGCTTTTTACTCCTCAAGTTCAAGCTAGCAATGAAACATAGAAGCATCTACAAGAATCACAAAAAGATTGAATTTGCTATGACAAAAATGAGTAAGACCCAAGTTTACAAACTGAACTCAGACACAAACTTAGGATTCTGTGATACATTTATGTGCCAGAGACATCCTGGCCATGTGGAAAGGAGAAAAGAAGCTCTGATACAGTACCAGGAAGCTTTACAATGTGCAGCACGCACAAGACTCCTTGTATCCCCTTTGTGATGTTCATATCTCACCTGAAACCTGGAGTGCTGGAGTCTGCTGGGGCTACTGCAGACAAGTGCTCAGATCAGGAGCTCTGGCATGGTGGTACAGTTCTGTCTGCTGCCTAGACAACCAGAATGTACCTGGACATGCTGTCTGTCTACTTGCTGCTCACAGGGAATGGCTACAGTTTAGCTCTTTATTTTCTAAAAAATATATGAGTGATTTTCTTACTAAAAAAAAAAGTAATTCAGAACTCAAGCAGTACAAACATGACATGAATAAATGATCTAGAAAAAAGATTTCTCTGACTTCTCATCTGCAAAGCTTCATCCATCAATTACCTGAGGTTTTTGTTATGTAACACTGTCACCAGCTTCTTATTATCCTGCCATACAGGAGAAATTCCCTTCTATATGTCTCTCTTGGATAACTGACATCTTATCAATATTACAAACAGTAACAGTTACACTATTAAATTGTCAAAGAGATTTTTTCACCAAATACGAAAGGCACCAGTGAGCTGACAGGCAGTAGATGAGTACAGGGTTTATAGAACTGCCTGGCAGCCCAGGGAACTGCTTTTAAGGGTCATCTTTGCTTGATTCTGCTTAACTCAGTTTTACATTGCATGGTTGAGCCTATTGCTCTCCCTGTTATTCACACTGAAACAACTTTCTTTTTTTCCTTTAATTTCTTTTAACTCCTCAAATATTCCATATTCTACCAGGCATCACTGCCAATTCACCATTACTACCACAATGTGCCTGTATCACTTCTTCTTTTTAAGCTACCAGCTCCAGCAGTCAGCATGGTATTTACATGAGAAGGCCATTTTCAAGATCCACTTCAACAAGAGAGTAAGCAAAGACCACCACAATTCCATAAAAGCCTTTTTTTTAAGCATTTAATAAAAGCATTTTAAAGTAACCTCATAACTTTCAGGGGCTGAGAATTTTTTAAACATTTTGATTCAGATGGAGCTGGAACTGCAGCACATGGTGCTACTAAACAGCAGGAATTAATCCTGTCCTCAGGTCTTATCACCATGGAAAATATAAGTAGGTTCACTCAAGATTTACACATAAGAGCTCATGACTCTAAAAAGCCTAACATTAGCCTCCCTAAAGGTAAACTCTCTCCATCCGTTACTGCTGATTGCCGAGGCTGGTAGACACTCCACCTATCTCAGTTCTGATGGCAGAGAGCTGGAATATGAAGTACCAGCATATTTTATGGTCTGAGCAGAAGACAGTGACCTAGGTATTCCTGCTTCTGCTCTCATTTTGATTCTTTGTTAGCATTAGCAAACCTCCACTCTACAGCTGTTAATTTCTTGCTTTGCCAGTGGATGGTGGTGTAATGTATACCCACTGCACCCACCACAAAAAAAAATCACCAAGGATTAACCTATCAGGTGAGGTGCATCTGTGAGATGCAGTGAGCTTTATTCTTTCACTGAGTTCAACAGACTGGTTCACCTTCTTCCTTAATGTGCTACAAAGTCAAGAATAACTGAAGTGTATTCATTATCCAGTGAGTAGTATTGGATTTGCACTGTGTAACACCATTGCTGATGTGTGGAATTGATCCTTATTGCCTTTTTTGGGTAAACTATTCCTCTGCAATACATCTACCTTATTCCCTTCCAGAGGACTCAAGATGTTTATACACAGAAGAATTTCATTAGACCTAAGAGGAAAGTATAGTTTAAATGTTTTGCTGCTTCTATATGGTCATCTTGACATTCTGTGAAGCCTAGAATACCAGGTTTGCTCATTTTTTTGTTTTCCTTCTCTCTCTTCTGTATATACTTCATTTTCTGAGAAGGACTGAAGTGATAGCTATATATTCTTCTGCACTGAGTCCACTCCTGTGCAGTAATAATTTTCAATTTCTCCCTGTGAGGTTGACAATATATGGGAAGTGCAGAACTTAGTAACGTGCTTGAAATACACGGTGAACCTTTTCTGCTTCACTGGAGTTCTACATTCTGCAAAGTCAGCTAGAGAGCACATCAACATTGTTAGAAATGTGTTTCCCAAAAAAAACCCCATACCTTAGGAAAACTTCCAAGACCTGACAGTTCCAAAAGGCTGTATTTAGTGATGCATAAAATAACAAGTGGTCTGAGCTAACCCCAAAGTTAACCTGAACCATTTGAAAGGTTTTCCATGGCTTTTATAACTCTTCCCTTGACCCAATATACATCTGGTTCTAGTTGGCACCAAAAGATAGACGTATTTACATGTCACGAAACAGACTAACCTTTTATTTCTGTCTTGTTGAGAGACAGGAAGTCCTAGAAATCTCATAGGAAAGGCAGTTCTCCTTGGACATCCATCCGCTTTCTACATGGTCAAGTGATTTACATAGCTCAGAGAAGAATTCAAGTTTTTGTCTTAGCCAAACTGACCCTCTCAACCTCCAGAGACTCATTCATTACTAGGTAGAGGTTACTAGAAGACATTGGAAAGTCTGTGTAGACTAACAGTGAGTCATGAAGTTCTTGATCTTTTGTATTCGTGCTCTTTCCTCTAGGAAAATCCAATAAACGGAATAGTATTTAAGAACACTTTGACAGGGAATGATTCTATGATTCTAGTATTTAAGAACACTTTGTCAGGGAAAAGAAGTGGTGCATTAGTCAACATATTAGAGAAAGAAAATAAAACTGGTTCAAATCCTGTGAAATCTTTGTTTTCTCCCCCCAGTCAAACTCTTGTTACCAAGGTAGATCTGAGTAAAGGTAACCAAATTAAAATGGATTCCCAGACTGCTAAATATGTAGCATGACCTACTGCAATTCATCTGTAGAAAATCCTACAGCCATAAAGCACATCTTCCATAAATGACCTGCGTTCATCTTTCAGTGTGATATAGGCCGTTGAATATTTCTGGAGAGCTGTACTGTTTAAGGTTTAATGAAAACCAATAGAAATGAGTTGCTGGAGTAACTTTCAAAATGATATATGGATTTATGTGACTTGAATACTTGGAACATTCAATTTACGAACCACTTCTACAATGACACTGCAAGGTGATGCATATGCCCTTGATGCCTTCTTTTGCCAAAGGAAAACCTGCAACCAAAGCTTGCCCATGGCTACCAGGTTCACGCTGAATGTAGAAACTGAACATCCCTGCACACCTTTTCATGCCCACACCATGGCTCTCTTTATGACCTTGCTATATCCATGATAAAAGACACGCCTACTAGTGACAAAATATTGATGCTTCCCAAGTCTTATCTTCTGGGTAGGTTCTGTTGGCATCCTTGTGATAGAACAGAACTCACAACATGTATGGCTGCTAATGGAAAAACATGCTAATACCTTAAGGAGGTGAAAAACAACTTGTGAAGCATGTGTTCATTTACCTTTTTGTTCTTCCTTTTTTCCTTCCAATGCTGATGCCTTCTCTGATAAAGTACCATTATCTCCACTGGCTTTTACCACATTTTCTTCCTGTATGGTTTCTTCACCAATGGCTATGGTATGTCCATTTGAAGTTTCAAAATTTACTGTTACATCACCATCTGAAATGAAAATTAAAAAGACATTGCCTAGTTTAACTGCTTTCTTAGCACCTGGTTGACAACACACAGCATACTTCTGCTTTTAAGTTTCCATGAAAGCAAAGCAGAAGGACTTACTGAAATGTGAAACATCAGGCTGTAGATCTGCTCTGAAAAGCAACTCTGTAAAGGAACTCTATAGGCTTCCAGGTTCTTTGGATGGACGCCTCTGCAGGACTACTGTGGTGCATCCCAGTAGGTACACCAGCCAGGAATTCAGACAGAAGTCCTCAGAATATGTGTGCCCAATTAATGAAAACAATAGGCCACAAAGTCATTATTCAGTCTTAAGAACCAAGGTGAAGTCTTCTGTATCACATATCACACCATTATTAAATTCCACAAGTCAGCTTCTTTCCCAGCTCTTCTGATATTTTACTCACTTATCCAGACTACCTCAGCTATGAAGGCTTTTTCTTTAACCCTCATTTGTCTTTATATTTCTGAAATGTGTTACATACCCCTGTTGGCTCACAGCTTCCTGTCTTCCCCCGTTTACTGATTTCTGTTCTCTGCTCCACACACTTTAATTTGCTGATGATTTTTTTTCTTTGGTCATTTCTAAGGCTTGTTATCCCTATGCTGCTCACAACTGCAGTTCATGCAGAGGATTGCTTTCCTTCTGCAGGATTCTGTTGCTGTGCAAAATGATGCAACTCTACCTAGCGTCTTCTGTTGATTCTTCATTAATTGTGGTAATTTTGCTCTCTTTTTCTCATCCTCTTCCTTTCTGTGTGCTATCAGACCTAGATGTTTAGTATTCTCCTGGTTTCAACACAATTATGCACAGCCTCCCTTTCCACTTTGTGTTGCTCCATGGGTTAAGTTGATGGTTTCGTTCTGATCAACACATTAATTTCAAGTTGATGTGTAAAAATACATGTTTTGCCTTCTTAACATTGTCTCATTCACTACAGATGACAGTCACACAAGACAACTTACCACAACGTGCAGTTTCTTCAGCTTTTCTCTTCCACATGTTCAAAAAAATCCATTCTTTCTGCCTCTATATGTGGCATTGCCACATCTTCACGTCATGGTTCTGCAAAGATCTCCTGCCTTCCAGTGGTGCTTGCCACTTCATTCTTCCTCTTCCCATGTGAAATACTATCTTTCTTTACATCTTACCTCTGACATTTCAAGACTCCATGTAATTTCCTCATCTAGCTTTCAGCTTCATAGTTATTCCTTCTGATTGCTCAACACACCGTCATTCCCATATCTCCTTCTACTATATTCTTTCAAAGTGTTCCTTCAAAACTGTGATTTTTATCAAACAAGGAGCACAATATGATGAAGGCAACACAGACTGGATTCATGGTCTTCTTCAGATCAGAGGAAAGGAGAGAAAATGTTTCATCTCTCTGTCCTTTTCTCACTTTGATAGATCTCCATAAGGGATCCAAGGTTCCATCCTCTTTTTAAAAATGGAACAGAGGGTCACACCAATGACCAAAGCATACATACTTTTAGCACAGATTATAGTGTTTATGTTCAGGCTGTTTTTAACCAACCTGAAACATTAACACATTTCATCAACTGTCCCAGAAGTTTAAATGCAACTTATTAACCATCAATGAACAAAGTTAGGCAGCAAATCATGGAGCAAAGAATGCAACAAATTCATAGATGTACAAACTGAGGCATGGAGAGTCTCACATGCCTTGTTTTGAGCCAAAGACAGCGACAGAGACAAGTTCAGGGGGGCCAGCTATGCAGAATGTCATAGTCTGGTAATCAGTGAAACATGTTTAAGACATGGGATGTCACGTCAACCTTTACTTCTAAATATCAATGTGAATGATAGAAACTATACACATTGATACTTTCATGATGCTTCAGCTTAAGCTAACACAATTTCTAGGAGAAAAGTTTTTTTTTTGAAATCATGGAGTTCTCAGACTACTTGATAAAGTGACAAAAGGTTTCATTTTAAGCTAGAGAAAATCATTTTACTCACTTGACTTTGATTTGATTTAGAGTTATGAAAGATTATTAGAAAGAATACCACTAGAAATCCAATCAGATGTAGCACAGGGGTGTTAACTGTCATTTACTCATATTTTTTTAAACACAAATTCTGGTTAATATCAGTTTCTAAACCTTACAGCATTTTGAAAGAAATGCTGTCTTCCTCACAGTCTTATGTTTGTGCCCATTTGTAAATGTGGTCCATGTGAGAGTGGTGGGATCTGTACAGTCCCAGCACTGGCACTTTTTGATACCTGAAATGGATGCTATTGAATTGCTTGGGGTCCCAAAGATCTTTAATTTTTCAGTCAAAATTTCTTATTATTATACTCAAGTTGCTTTAGGCAGCAGACTTTGACTCAAAAAATATGTTAAGAACTAACTCAAAAGAAACCAAACCTGACAAACAACAAGCAGGAAACACAAGAGTCACATTATTTACAGGGAACATCCAAATACTTAAAGATATAACCAGAAGTCAGGTGGTGTACTTCTTCACTCCAACTTTAGTTGTTTGTCAACTGGTTTGAAATTACCTCTCACACTCTCCAGCTTTATCTCCTCATACCTATTTATACTACATGGAAACAATACAATAGTGGCTTTATAATCCATGTTTAGCACTTTAGGAGCTAAATTCTAGTCGATGTGTTATCACCTTGCTCGGGCATTTCCTTCAGCACTCCCCTTCTTATCAGCTCCTCTCTGCTTTGTCTTGTCGAAATCTTCCTTTCCAACACTAAAGAAAAAGCACAGTTAAGAACAGATTTATTCTTGTACTGCTGATGCTTGTGAAAAGTGCAGAAAAAGAGAAAAGATTTTAAAGGAACGCTGAGAAATCTTGTTTCCTCTGATTCTGTAGGAGAAGAGGTCTGGATTTTCATGGACACTGAAAATACTGTCCCACAGTTTCAGCCACAGAAGATGGGGACTCATATGATCCAATATATTTAGCTGAGTGAAGGTTCCGTGAGGCTTCTAGAACTGTCAATGGAAAAGGTATTGAATGGAACTGAACTCGTGCTAGCATAGGCATCTAACATGAGAAAGGATCTCTTTCCCATTGAATGGTTTAACTAACCCAGCTGGAGTTATCTCCGTCTGCTTCATAGACGTTTTGAGCTGGGAGAGACAAATCCTGCTCAGAGCAAGCAACTCACAGAGCAGACTTTGTCACATGCAAACTGTTTTAATGGAAAACACAAAAAACGAACCTCATAACCTTAATCAGAAGCTCAAAAGTTCTGTTCTAAAAGGGAATAATGGTAATCTCCCATCTCAATTCTGTTTACAGAGAGACATCCAAACCCAAGCGATGTTTGAAGCTCAAGCTGAGGACATGTGGCAAAGCTTCAGCCGTGCTGGACTTCATCCTATTAATGGCATGGGATAGGGCTATTTATCTCATCAACTAATTCAAACACTCTGGTAATCCAATCACTCTCGAAGGCCAGTCCAATTGCTGTACACAAAGAAGTATGGTACTGTCAATCTCATTTGCACCAGCCCAGTTGGAGTGAGCAGCCATATGGTGAAGGGACGGCTCCGTTTGCCTCTTCTGAAAAAGTCACCCTCCCTGCATAGCAAAACATCTTTCCCCACAGCAGATAACTCCAGCTGCTGACTCACAACCAGGCTGGCAGAGCTCAAGATGCCTGAAGGCATCACTGCTCACGGCTTCCCACTCCCTGTCTCTGTCAGGGGAGGGGATGGTTTCACACAAGATGAAGCAGATTTTGCATTTCTCAGATTTACAGCACTGGGTTTATTTCTCACTTTGCAAACTGTGAGGATTCAGCAACTGCTCCACATGAGATACATTTCCCTGCCAAAATAGCATCAACTCCTGGTAGAGGAATTGGGGGCACTGATTGTGTTGACTGGCCCAGTTCAAGCTACTGATGCCTGTGAGATCAACAGCTCATGAATGCCAACGGTACTGGCTCAAAATTCCATAAGCTGGCATTAGATCTGTGTCTATACACACAGGTACTTTGTGGGATTTGTCTGTTAAAGGTCAAATCTTCATGGTATTCAAGTCACATTTGACAATATGAAGGAGCTTTTCCAGTTTTTCCTCATTATTTTTTTAAAGTGTGTGCCTTGCAACTGCGTGTCACACACTGCCATGGCAAACTAAGTACAGCAGCATGCCCTCTCCTTGCAAAGAGTTTTTCATGTAGTTGAATACTCAGTTCCACAAAGACGGCTTTAAAAGAGAAAGAGGAGGTCGTGAAGTCAGAGGACCTTGCGGGCAGACACAGATGAAGCACCTTAATGTTTCTAGAAAGCAGGTGTAGTTATAAGCAGAGTGAATTCTCCTTTGACATAGACCCCAAGGATGAGTATTTTCTGTACAGACTTTATATTTGTTTTGCTGCAGGCAACAGAGGTATTATTTTATTATTACTCCAGCCATACAAGGGCTATTTTCTTCCTACTGTTCCTCCTCTCTGCTTCCTCTCTACCTTTGTTTTCTTGGGGACAATGAAAGGAGATGATCTCTCATATATTTCATTGTGGGACTTAATCCAATGCATCTTGAAAACAACCATGCTCTTTCCCTCAAGTTCAAGAACCCTCCATCACTGCCTCTCCCTAGTGAAAATGGTACACATTTTCAGTTTCACTAAATTAGCAACTGTATTGAATTAATTATCACGGAAAATGTCAATTGGCATTAATGTACTGGAAGACCTCAAAACATTTGATTAACATTGCACAGGTTTCATAACATTCCTTAGACTTGGCTATCTCCATTTCCCAGATTAGAGAACTTATGAACAAGTAAGAAGCTTAAGCCCAAATCCCTCATCATCTAAAATGCTAGCTATGAGTGGTGTTTTTATTTGAACTGATTTAGCTCAGTTAATTCAGCTTAAAAAGATAATTTATTTAAAATATTATTTAGCCCACAGAAATAACATTAGAAATTATTCTAGCATTGACTGTATCATCACTTCAATTCCTACAAAGAAAAAGGCAGGATTTTAATTTTAATTTAAATCAAAGTGACCAGAAATACGTCTCCTTGTGTGAGAGGAACAAGTAGCCAGTCTACTTATGAACCTATATTGGGTGCTATTTAGCCAAGGTGGACTCATAATTAATTGCTTATTACAGACTTTGAACTACACATTTTACATTTACACAGTCAAATATTTTGATTATCACAGTCCAGCTGCACTGAGCTTTAAGGCTCTCAAACTACTCAGTTGAGCTCATCACGTTTGACTACTGCTATGTTTCAATAAACCATTTTAAAATAAGAGAGTTATAAAGTCAAGCATTCAGAAGTCTGCAAATATTTGAACAAAGGTTGAAGGCTGTGCAGATAGTACTTGTTATGTGTTTCACCTTTGCCATCCCTGCCTCATTTAGGATACCAACTGTATTGTCTTCTATGAATTGATTCTTTGCCTAAATGTTTAACCTTACTTTTCATTCCGTATTCCAGATCTCATACAAGGAACAATATAAACCTTAACTTGAACAGAAAACTCCCAGTTTTCCCACATGTCACCCCAGCAACTGAGTGAACCAAAGACGGTGTTTTTCTCCTTGATGCCCATGTGAAACACAAAAGTGTTAACATCACTGTATAGACAGACTACTTGTGGCATAGAAAGATAAAGTCGTATTAACAAACATGCTGACATTTGTTTAGTGAGCTACCTTTTCAGCTGTAATTTCCCACATTAAAATTGTGATGAATAAACCAAATAATCAAACCACTCAAAGCACAGGAATTCTAGTTGAATTGCCTACTTATGGTTCAAAATATCTAATCAATAAATATCGGCCATATGCTGCTGAGCTAATGGCACAGACCACTGCACGAAGAGTTATCATCTGCCTGAACAACCTGGGATGGGTATCACTACCTGTCACCTGAGAAATAGTTCAATCTCCTGAGTCTGGCACAGTGTAATTTGGTGCTTTCACCATTGTCCCCCCTGGCATGCTCCCTTCTCTCACCACCTCTGTCACAACTTCATCATCTGGATCTTACTCCTTCATTTCAAAGAAGTCTAAATTTCTATCTTTGTTTTCCAGACCTACCTCTCTTCTCTTCCTTCTTCTTCTACGAAAACTTGCCACAATAAACTACCCATCTGCTCCTCCCATAAGCACACCTTTGTTTCTCTATTCCTGCTGAGGATCATTTTATGGTCTCTGATCTTGTAAGCTATTACCTATTCCTCACTCAGATGACTAGTACTATACTGGAACATTTATATATATAAAATACTGCTAGCTGTATCACCATCATGTGGACATTCTTAAGCTGTGTCACCAGCTATTACCACAAATATTTTCTGTCATATGTGTATATAATAATGTGGGTGTGTATGTATCTGTGAATATACGTATCTTAACAAATGTCTGTGATATATGTGATACACATATATATAGGTGTTTATACAAAAGTGTGAATATATATGTATATGACATTTCAACATTAACAGCAACTTATTGTTTATGACATTGAGCAATGTTACAATGGAAATATCCGTTTCTCTGTCTGTACACATGTATGTATTGAGATTGATTACACAAACAAGTCAGTCCTGACTGGAATTGGTTATCAGTTCTTGCCTTCTGAGGAAAACTGAAGTGAGGTGGGATCCACTCTCAGACATCACGTTCAAAAATGCTCAGACATCATGCAGGCTCAAAACATCCCATGGCAAAACTCTTCCTCTACTGCAGTCAAAAGCAAAGCTCTGCCTGACTTCAAGGTAACTGTTAGAAAGCATACTGTATGCAACCTTCATTTACTTCAGTATATCTTACTCGTCCAAACAAATATCTGCATTTTTAGCACAACACAAATAATAGCATCACTAAGATGAGCTTACCTCAAAAAGCAGTTTCCATCCCTCCCTCCTTACCCTGTCAAAACAGACTGCTTAGTGATATTCAGCAGCTACAATTCTCAAGAAGCCTTAAAACCCCTTCTCTGGCTCAGAAAATTCTGTGAGATTCTGGATATTCTCCAGTCTTTAGTTTTGCTCTTCCAAGAGAAGCTTGAGAGAATTCTGATTTTTTTTATTTTTCTCTGACCTAGTGAGAGATAAAACCGCTTTCTGCTCCCTGTCTGCATATACTCTTGCAGTGGAGCTTTGAAGTGGCACCTACTTTGTGCCAAGACAAAAACTGCTGCCTTCTTTTCCTTCACAGCAAAACATTGTGGAGGGAAGAAACCCTTGACATTATGCCATTTTCTGTTTGTTTTTACTTAATTTTGAAAGCCCTCTAGGCAGAAAGCATAAAACCAGTGCCCAGAGAACAGATTTTCTTAGATCCAGTATGGAAAATATGTTGCTAAAGGAAAAAAATGCCAACCATCATTCCCACATCAGGACAAATACTTCCACATCTAGTCCTACGTCTTTTTTTGATGTTTGAGATATTTGTTGCTTATGAACATCTTTCAGTTGCTAGCATAAAAGAATCATGTGAGATTTTGTGAAAGCACTGCATGGTGCATTCCCTGGCAAGGCTATAACAAGAAGCTACTTCAAAAAGCCTATTAAAAACACAGAGAAAGCAATAAGAAAGCTACTCTTTCAAATAGCCTGCATCTTGTCTTAGAAGAAACTTTATCTGCACTCAGATTTATCAGGTTGCAGCCCTGTTAACAGAATAGGCAATACATGTGATGTTCATTGCACTGTCTCCCACATAGAACCACAGAATCATTTCAGCTGGAAGAGACCTTTAAGATCATCAAGTCCAGCCTTTGTCTCCGCCCTATCAACCACTAGATCATTTCCCTAAGTAAGGGCAACATCCAGCCATCTCTTAAACACCTCCAGGGATGGTGACTCCAGCACCTCCCTAGGCAGCCTGTTCCAATGCCTGACAACCCTTCCAGTAAAGAAATTCCTCCTCATATCCAGTCTGAACCTTCCCTGCACAACCTTGAGGCCATTTCTTCTTGGGCTTCCTGCATGTAAGATGCACACACCCACATATA
The DNA here is from genome assembly GCA_013401255.1 of Urocolius indicus. Lineage (NCBI taxonomy): Eukaryota > Metazoa > Chordata > Aves > Coliiformes > Coliidae > Urocolius > Urocolius indicus. The sequence goes on from WBNH01002867.1 coordinate 79,149, forward strand.
ACTACACATGCAGCCCCTGTTCCATAACGTAAATAATTCTCTGATCTGAAGAAGAAGTCTGAAGAAGAGCATTTCCTGCAGGGTTTTTATTTTGTATGGACGTTCTCCCATTTCTGTCTCAAGTTAGATAAGTAAGTTTCTTCCCCTGGGTCAGTTAGCGTGCAACAAGGGGCAATCTGTGTTTTCTCAGGCTCTGTTGGTCCTGGATCTGCTTTCTTGAGAAATACAGGGTTAACGATTCCTCCCCCTTCCATCTCCCAAAACTACCACCTGAGGCAGGATGAATGCAATCCAAACTACTTTTCATTTCAAATTCCAGACTCAAATGAAGCACATACACAAACGTAACTGATTCCATATCTTACATACAAGTTTAAAAGAAAATGAGTATCTGTTTATAGCTCTGGGGCTTCCTGGCAGTGACACAGTCCTCAGGTATGTAAAATATGCTTTCATTGCAAGCTAACCTGATTTGCCCTGGAAACCTAGAGCTTATTCTTGGTACAGCTGGGGCTGGCACCTGTCTGTTTCTGGGATTTCTGGAGACATAACCTTTGCCCTTAGTGCTGCAGAACAGTATGATTTCTTCCTATTATTTTCTATATGGAAATTGGTGGGGATGTCAAGCAGGAATTGCAGGAGAGCACTGGAAGTCAACACAGAAATAACTTTGCTTGGCCCAGCATTGTAAGTGCTACCAGTACTACTGCTGAGCAACTAGCATGAATGAAAGGTATGCCTGTTCCAGAGCCAGACTTTGGAGACAATGTGTATCTCATATGTAGGTATGGTCATAGAATCATAGAATGAATCATAGAATGGTAGGGTTGGAAGGGACCTCCAGAGGTCATCTAGTCCAACCCCTCTGCAGAAGCAGGTTCACCTAGATCAGGTCACACAGGAACACGTCCAGGTGGGTCTTGAAGACCTCCAAGGAAGGAGACATCAATAATCCCCGCACAAGACTATGAACTATGTTTGTCTTGAAGAGCTACTCCAAACCTTCACTTGATCAGTCAATACTTGGATACATTCTTCTTTCTCAGCTTTAAAACTCTGAGAACTGTTCCTGTGTGACTTTCATACAAATGCCTGAACTTGTAGGTTACATCTTGAGAGTCACAGAACTTTCAGATGAAATTTGAAATACAAAACTTCCCAAAATAATTTAGGAACATTTCTTTTTAGATCTCTTACAACTCATACCATCTAGATCTAATTTGTTTTCACTTTCCTAGCTTAGAAAGCCAATCTTGCTATTTTTGAGGTGGAAGTCGGTATTTTGAGATATGACATAACTCGAACAGTTTCACTTTAAGGTTAAAAAAAAAAAAGGCACTAAATCACTAAATACTGTGATGGTTGACAAAATGTCAACTGATTGTAGAATTCATGGAATTCTACAAGAATGTGTAAAAGCTTGGCATGTACTACATGGCTATCTAGCAGGGTGCTAGATAAACAATGGAGTAAGAAATGAAAAGTTTTTCAGGATAATGTCATGCTTCTAAGGTTAGACTGAGGCCCTCTAAAGAAAGACAGTACATAAATACTGGATTTACCATGAATTTACCAGATATTAACTTGTAGAAAACAATTGCAAAATGACATCTGTATGGTTATTTAATGGCATACTAACTTAACACATGCTAATATGTTGTGTCACTTTGAGGAATATGTATATATAGCTTATGAACAGTGACTATGCCGAAGAATTCACTGCATAAAAATGTCACATACCTGTCCAACAATAGCTGCAGAACATTCAAGAGTCGCTAATTAGAAATAACTTTGTTCTAACAATATGATAAAAGTACTGGGGAAGTTGAAGGAAACTGGAAGCATGAAGGTATTGGACTGAGGGGATTTTTTGGATTGCAGTAGAGGAAGAACATGTGGGGGCTTTGTTGCAGGGTACCTGGTAAACTTAAAAAAGAAATAAAAAGAAGAGAGAGACTGACAGAAAGATTTTAAGATCTCAGAAAGATTGTCCAAAACGTCAGTTGATACCTGGAATGACAAATACACCAAAGAAGGTGGTTTCTTTTTGTCTTTTTTGTGTAAATAAAGCACGTTTTAGAAGTTGCACTGCAAAACCATACAGTTCCTTGCTGTAACTGTCAGGGGTTGCTATGAGTTTCAAATATCAAGCAGTGTACCCTAGGAGTTCAGGAGAGCCTACCAAGAACACTTCAGGAGACTACTATTGCGTTTACTGCCTAGAGAAGACAGTGGACAGAAGTCTTGCACTACGAAAAGCTCATAGATGCTCACTGCACTTTGATTAGTCACAAGCTGAGAAAAGCACAGCGTTGAATGTTTTGAATCCCAAACCAGAAGTTTTGGATTTGTTGGGAGAAAGCTTGCCAGAGCCGTGACACACAGAAACACATACACACAAACATATATGCAGGGTGGCATTCAGTTTCTTAAACGTAGGTGTTTACAATCACTTGAGATGCACCAGGGTTTTGAAGATGTCTGCAGATGGATGGCAAATATGATGCAGCACGTTCTGGGAGGGTGATAGGGCACCTTAGAGCATCTCAGGTGGCACCAAGAAAATATGCTTAGCTAGTTGAATTCCATCCCTAATTTTCAGAAAGAATATAATTCAATCACAGCATTTTACTTCAGACCATTCTTCAAGCCTTGGCAATGAGGGAGTGAAGGGACAGAGCAGTCTGTATGAAGGCAGTGTTCACAAAGCTGCTCCATGTTCTGTTGCTGGGCCATGACTGCTTCTCCCCTCTGAACAGCCCAAACTTCTGTCCCCATGAAGGCAAGGTTTGTTTCAAAACCCAAGTCATTGACTATCAGGAGGATACAGAGACATTTCCAACATATTTGAGGATATGTAATGCAAAGCCCAGTGTTTCTTAGTTAAAAAAAAATAGAGTACCATCAACATCAAAATGATATTGTATACAATGTGTAGTAAACAAATGAACTGAATCTTTATGGTGATAGATTCAGGACACAAGGTTAGGTTTTTCCTTCCCAAGGATCTAACACTTTCTCTGCAGGTCGAATACTGTGCCTAAATAATCCCTTCCATCTAACAAGCTCCAAGAATCTTTCAAGTTATTACTCTGCAAAGTCATCATAGGGCTTTCCACTATTTCTGTTTGCCACTGAAGGGTCAAAGACATACATGTTTTCAGATGGCTGAATTTGTCACCAGTCATCTTCTTCCACTATTTCAAATATTACTCTGGAAATCATCACAGTGTTTTCTACTATTTTCCACCAAAGAGCCACAAACATACCTGCTGAGGTTTCTCTGAATTTGTCACTAGTCTTCTTCTTCCGCCATTTCCAAGGTTTAAAGATCTTGCCGATGGTGGAGAGTTTGCCTTTCCTCTTGAAGGGGGGAGTTTGAGATCCTGGGGCTGGTCCATCCGAGTTAGCAATTGAAGCCTTATCCAAACCATCAACTGCATAAACAAGAAAAATAAAGGTAACTGAGGACTGAAAAGAAAATGGTACTGGAGAGCTAAACTCCTTTACTGTCAGCTTTCAACAGGCTGTATGTGAGTCCATGTTTTTCTGTTCTGGAAGGTAGCCAAGCAGCACCTGATCACAGCCCATGGTTACAAAACACTCCCCACCTCAGCCAGCCCTGGGCTTCAGGGCTGTGCAGAACCTGAACTGCAGCAGGCCAGAACTTGCTTCTCACTACGTGCATCTGGCACATCTGCGGGGTTCTGCAGTTTTCCATTGCTACTGGAGAATTTATTTCAACATATATTTGGGTGGCTTTTTCCCTGTCCATTGTAAAGCTGCATAACTAGCTGTCAACACATAGAAAACAAAACCTTTGCAACATAAAAACATAAACTATTTCTTCTGAGTGAAACAAATCCTTTCTTAAACAAGCTGTAAAGATAACTGTTCTGGCAGTGGAATGGAAATAAGTCAGTTTGGTATCACTGGGTAATCATTCACAGTGCAGCCTGCCACGCCATGAGTCAGGCTTCTTACTAACAAAATGTATTTAACAATAAGCTTTTGGGCTGTAGCCAAAACTTAAAGAAGAATCACTGTTCTGCAAAAACATATTGAGTGACACGAAAGCCAATATTTATCATCAATGACTGTTACATTGAGTTTTGTGAACCAAGTCAGGACCTTCCACAATATGCTGTAGCACAATAGTTAAAATAAACTTCCCAGAAATTTCCCTGAGAGGCCTACAATTATTTATTTCTATCTTAAAATTGACATGTCTTAGATACTTCCATTTGTAGCCCTGCAAATAATTCAAATGTGCTTCATTTTATTCACGTGAGCAGTTCCAATGAAGTAACTTAAATTACTTACGTATATAAAATTAATCACAGGCTTCAATGTTTGCAGCATACAGGCCCTGTAATTGCTTTCGTTCTTCTAAACACTCTAATTATAACCAACTCGGAACAGAGTTTATGCCACTCTGAACGGTAATAATGATAATCATAGATCATTAAATCAGAAACTGCTATTCAAAGACCGAAATATCACTGTCCCCTTTTTGCAGATGGAAAATATGAGGCACAGAATTGTTAAGTGCTTAATTTTATGTTTGCCAAATGGCTTCCTGAATCCTAGTCTTGTGTCTTAGCTGCTAGAGATACACATTCAGACACATAACATCATAGTACAATGATTCTATGATTCTCAGACAAATAACATTTAACGAGTCCTATATTTGTCCTAGACTTCAGATGGATCCAGGATGCTAAAAAAACCAAACAAACAGCACTTTTCTGTGAGAAAACTGATGTAATGCAGAGTCCAAGAAACTTTATTGCCAATGTTTTAAAATAAATTTCTGGGGGACAAAAAAAAATCCATTGTATAACTCATTGAAGTTTATGAAGTTAAAAGCAGAGATCAATTTGTATGAAAATGACAGCCTTTAAATCAATAAATACGAGTTATGATCTGAACAAAGATGTAATACATTCTGTACTGTCAGAGAGATGGAACAGGGAGATGGAAAACTTCTCCAGGATAAATTATTGATAGACCAGATGCATCAGAATTTAAAGTGTTTAAGTGTCTTCCTTGGGTATTTTCTGGTCTATAACACAGAAATAAGATGGAAGAATGCAAATGGACTTTAAATTAAAAGAGCTAAGATTTTCATAGAATCACAGAATGGTAGGGGTTGGAAGGGACCTTTAGAGATCATCAAGTCCAACCCCCCTGCAGAAGCAGGTTCACCTAGATCAGGTTGCACAGGAACATGTCCAGGCAGTTCTTGAAGACCTCCAAGGAAGGAGACTCCACAACCACTCTGGGCAGCCTGTGCCAGGGCTCCCTCACCTCAACAGTGAAATAGTTTTTTCTTATGTTTAAATGGAATTTTTTGTGTTCCAGCTTCATCACATTACCCCTTGTCCATTACCCTTGTTGCTAGATACCATATTAAAAAGGGATGTCCCAACCTCCTGCCATCCACCATTTAGACATTTGTAAATAGTATAAATATTATAATATTATATTAATATATGATGTGATATTATAATATTATAAATATTTTTGTAAGGACTTGGCTATGTCTATCCCATGCACAAGTACAAAATCCCAGCTTCCTCACTCGTGCACCCCAGAGAATAGAGCGATCTTTAGAGAGGTTTATGCTGAAACTTCCTTAAAACGAACAGCTGAGACCCTGAGAAGCCTGGTGAGGGATGGAGATGAGACCATCAAAGGCAGTAAGCAGCTCTGCAAGAAGAGAGAGGCATGGGACAGCAGAAGGACCCCTGCAGGCGTTCTGTGCCTGGAATTAGTGATTACACTTTTGTCTAGGCTTACAGACACTTCCTATGGAGTACAATCTTCTATGGAATATAGAAGCCTCTGCTGAAAACTATAGATCTAAGGGAGAAGTACATATACTTCAAGGGTAGTTATGAAGATAAAAGAGCTAAGTTTACCTGAGCCATTCCAGTTGATACAAAGAGCAAGGGACACATCTTGTAGCCAGGAAGATGTGATGTAAGGGGATGTAAGGGAAATCCTTCCAGGAGGTGGGTGTTGCAGTGATGGAGCACTTATGTCTTGGGAGGTTCTGGAGGCTCAGCCAGGCAAGCCAGGGCTGACCTCATCTACTCTGAGTCCTACTCTGAGTGAGGGACTGGACTTAGTAACCTCTCGAGGTACCTCCCAATCAAGATTCCCATGGTGCTATGGGATGTGGAAAGGCACGGTTGCTCTATGAAATCTGCACTAGTGTATCCAAAGAATCAGAAGTGAAGTGCTGAAGAAAAGAGATCAGGGTTTGTGAGTTGAAGAGTTTTGGACAGAGGCCAAGGATTATCTCACTACAGAGGCAGCTCATCAGCTCATTAGAGCAAAATGCTACCCATTCCTTGGAAGCAGTGGGACAAAATCCCTGCTCTTGTCTCTGAGGGCTTAGAACGGCTGGGTTATTGATGTGAAGAGTCTGCACCCTGATCATAGACAGCATAGTCTCTATAAACACTAGAACATAGATCTTTTCAAATCCTTCTGGGTCACAGATTCCAGAGTCCAGTCTATTGCAGGCAAACACCTTCACAAAAGTGCCGTCTAGATTGTATTCCTCCTGCACATACCAGCAGGAATGGATGAGGACTACGGCTCCAGTAGCTACTACCTACAGAGAAACATGGATTTGAATCAGCTCCTGCCCTGCCTTCTGCTGAAAATAGTTGACTCTGAAATGATTACATTCATCCTAGCTGAAGAAATCTATCTGCTTCAAACGAGCTAATACATGACAAAGGGATCTGCAGATTTTGAACAGGATTCAACATTAACTCGTTCTGACAAAAAAAAAAAAAGACGAGTTGATTTATCAACTAAATTCAACAAGTGTTCATTAACTGGGAATTTACTAAACCATTGATCTTGTACCAGTTCTTCTATTTGAAAAAAGGTCCCAAATATGTATCTGAAAAGGAGGAATAAGCATGGCTTAAACATCATAGATAGATTTTAGAAGGTATCTCAAATAATGTAACATTGCTAGGCAAAGCAATCTTCTATCCAAGAGCAATGAAAAGGTAGAACATTTTACCAATTCATATACTTCTCAAAAAAAAAAAAAAATTCAGCAATGATACTCCAGAGCATCTATGGGAAGATCTTATCTAAAGCTATTACTCTGCATCTTTGAAACACTCAGCAGGAAATTGATTTACACTGCTTTATAGGTCATGTACTATTAAAAAATAAACCAGTGTATTTTTCACCTCAGAGAGCTTATGTACCTTCTATTAATTATTATAAATGTTATACATATTCATTGAGATGAAAAGAAACAACTTTACAAGATTAGAGAAGCTTGGTCACTTGTGCTAGTCTTTTACTTGTACAGTGTCTTGAAGGCCTGCATTTTCCCCACCACCTTCAAAAAGCCAGTGAGTCACTTCAGTGCCTTCAGTAAACATAATTATTAAGTTTTATATTAGATTTTCTACTATACCATCTGCACAGTTTATGTTTGCCCTTTGTCCTAGCTGTAGATTTTACACCTGAAGGATAAAACACACATATAAAAAAGATAAGAAGTGTTTGAACCACACACATTGATGTCATGCGAAGAGGCTTGTTATAAAAGATCAATAAGAAAGCTGAGATTACAAAGCCAAATCACACTGCCATGGGCCACCTATATGAAGGATGCAAAATGGACATCCTCTTCTTGAGCTTGAAGAGAGCTAGCAAAGATTAGATCAGTCTGTAGATGACCCCAGCTTTCTTACAAACACTCAAAGATGGAAATGTCTGACCACATCTTATCGTAGGAAGGCTACTGGCAATACACAGTGCTGATCTCTGCATCTGCCAGGGACACACTTTCTGTTGTGAATGATCTGCAGAGATGTGCAGCTGAAGTTACTATGTGAATTCATCACAGTTTTCCCAGGGCACTTTGGCACTGAGAGGTTCAAGTCAGCACTAACACACACTAACACTTTTTTCAGGTATGAACTTATAACTAACTTCACAAAAGCAAAATGAAACTCTCCACCACACCATTTTAAGCAAGTCTTACAAAGTCTTTTGAAGTAAATAGTTGAGATTCTGATGTTTCTAGGCCTTTAGATCTGGACTTTGACTTAACGAAAATTCATGATCAGAAAAAGAGGGCTTACATTTATGCCATAAGTTGTCTGTACTTTTGCTTATGTATAGTTTTACTCTTGGCAGTGAAAGTAACCTCAAAATTGAATAATAGGTGTAACAGAAGATATATGGGTAAAGAACTCCCACATCACAGAATCACAGAATTGTCCACGTTTAAAAAGACCTTTAAGGTTATTGAGTCCAACCATTAATGCAGCACTGTCACTAAACCACGTCCCTAAGCACCACATCATCCCTATACACCTTTTGAATAGCTCCAGAGATGGTGACTCAACCAATTCTTTCTGTAGCCTGTTCCAATGTTTGATAATCCTTCCAGTGAAATCTTTTTTTTCTAATATCCAATCTAAACCTCTCCTGATGCAACTTGTGGCAGTTTCCTCTGGTTGTGTTGCTTCTTACTGGGGAGAACAGATCAACATGCAACTCGCTACAACCTCCTTTTAGGTAGATGTAGAGAGCAAGAAAGTCTCCCCTCAGTCTCCTTTTCTCCATGATGTCCTTATGCATTTCTTTTTCTAGTAGAACCATATTTGAATAGTTAACAGATCTAAATTCATTCCTTGTACTTTACATCAGAGTCACTGATGATATAAAAAATGCCAAACCTGAGTAATTAAGTAGCTAGCTACAGTGGGAATATACTCAAAAGACTTCTCTGTAGAAGAATCCTTTACTATATATGTATAGGGGTTTTTTTTTTTTCCTTAAGAAAGTGAACAGTTAGCCCACATTAAACTCAGTACCAAGGAAAAAGACTTTATAACATAGACTTGGTTGTAATCTAGTAGGGAATGTCTTATAAAATTGCCATTTCATAATTCTTATCTGGATAGTGTTTTAAACAGAATTTCATGTTGTGTGGCCAACCACAGCACATGATAAGAAAAATGTGAATCATTGTAATGTAGTTGTGCAGACATTGCACACTGATAAGAAGTACACTGGAACCAATGCTAATAAGTTTAATTAGTTTATTTTTGTCACAAAGATTCTTGAGATCCTGAAGTAAAAAAAAAAAAATCACTTAGGGCTACATCCAAGAAAAGAAATAGAGCAGAATTTAGGTGCACATGTGAAAAGTTGTGCTATTGGGAGCCCAAGAAATGCTGATCAGATGCTCCCTGACTCTGAAGGTACTGATGCCATAATTCATGACATTGAAACTACTGAAATTTCTGCCTCGCCTCACATAAAACAGCATCCTACACTAGAGTTTCACACCACAGTGTCTCTGGTGGTGAAGGCAGCCTGGGAAGTTTCTTCTTGGCACTTCCATCTGTTCATTCCTGACCCTAAAAAAAATTATGCCATCCTTTCGGTTGTAAAAATACAACTGTTCATTGGGCTTCATCACGAGTAGATCTATGAATGATCCAGACCAAAAATTCCTCCTCCTTTCCACCCTCTTTCCTTTTTTAAAAGGTTATTTTTAATCTGGGTCACTTCAGTGATTTCAGTCTTCAGCACAACCCTACAAACGCTTGAAGTGTCAGAGCTGGGCGAGGAGTGGGCCGTGGCATGGGGCAGCCGCCAGTGACTAGGCTGGGCAGGCAGCCTAAATCAGCTTTACAGTTGCAGCCAGGATACCAGGACACTCCAAGTCATGAACTCAACAGCACTATGCAGCCTGGCACGTATCACATGCCCTGAACCTGGATGACTTCACAAAATAAACATGCTTTCGCCTAGAGCATTCACAGAGCAGGTGGAAGACTTGGGTTCTTCCCTCTTCCCAAATAAAGTGTTGAAATCCACTATCCATCGCTTCCTAAAGAAGAACACCCTAATCAGGAGTGGGAGTCATGATCCTTTGCAGAAAGCAGTTTTGGAGCCACTGAGCCACAAGTAAGAGAGAACAGCAGGTGGAATGTGATGCTCTACGTGAGTAACTAAGTTCTCTCACAAAGGTATATGCATTCATACACACCATGGGCGATGTAGTGAGTATGGTCCTTCCACAAGAAAAACACGCTGCTTTAGATGAGAATGTACAATACCACTTCAATCCTTCCAACAATGAAAAAAAAAAGTAGTACAGGATTACAATCTTCCCAATCAGTAGTTAGAAGCGTTTTTCCTTTTCTCTGTCCCTCTGCTCCCCTCACTGTTCTCCACAACTGATCTAATCTTGGTGGAGCACTGGGATATGTATTTAAGGAATTCTTTCTCACATTGGGGCTGTTAAGTACAAGAAAGTTCCAGCAGAAAGGCAAGTCCTTTCCCCACTCCTCTGGGTGCTGCAACTTTCATGTTGTCATTCCTCCTCCCATCCACTTAACTCCTGAGACTCTTTCACCTGCACCGCAGTCCTGCTCTGTCCTTGTCATACTGCAAAGCATTCTGAGGCCAGATAAAGGAAACGTCCACCTCCAGCCTCTCCCCACCTCTGGGCAACACAACCAAGAGGGGAAAAGGCACAGAAACAAGTTCTTCACTGATACCGAGGTACTAAGGTGGTACTGGCACCTAATACTTTCACTATCATTATCTTGCAGTACCACCGCATTAATCTTTAAGTGTACAGGGATAACCTTTTTGTTGGAATACAGGTGACCCAAGGTACTGCCACATCTAACCACAAATTAACTGAGAAATGCAACAGAACAGGCAATGGTCCCAGTTCAAAGCTACCTTATGTGTGGAGTGGGTTCTGAATGACTTCTATGCTTGTAAAGTACTGGTTAGCTAGTACAGCTGCTTTCTCTCTTCCTCTCACTGTACACAGGTGCCCTGCAGTGACGTGCTGCAATAGTCATCATGGTTTACTGAGACCTCGAAACCTCTTCTTACAGTGTTATGTTCTTCTATAGGGTCTTGCCACAGGGCATAGTCGTAAGTCATGTTTTTTTTATACCAGCAAAATCAACATGTTTATGCAGCTGCATATTATCCCCATGTAGTGACAAGAACAGTAAGTCATCAGCTTGCCACAGAGCACGGTAAGCTGCTTGCTCCTCAAGCTTACTGAAAAAATTCGACACTGCACACTGAAATGTTTGACATGATAATCAAAAATCAGAAGTCATTCTGACACTATCAATGTCATTTTCAATAAACATCTAAAATTCTGTAATGGTATATCCATTTTTCATGACCAGAACCAGATGGCAAGACAGGTTTTTTCTTCCTTCTCCCCTTTTTATTTTTTACTTGGAAAGGAAAACCGTGACTAATCCCCAGTGGATAAGCTGACAAATGGGAGAGCTATAACCTACCTCTGAGTAGCACAATGAATTGGCATCTGCATGCTTTGGACTTGTCATACATCTGCAGTTGAACTTTGAGGAAACTCTGTCATGAGCAAATTGACTTGATTGTGTTTTAATTAAATGAAAGGAAAAAGCTGAAGTTCAAATGTAGTCGGCTGAATGGTAGTTTCCATATGGAACTGCCAATATTGCAAAATGTTAATTGGACCTCCCGCTGGCGATGAGCTAAACAGGGTGAGTAGTGGCTACTTCAGAGGGACACTGGCTGTTGCCTTGGAACAACCAGAGGAGATCTTCCTGGGATAATCATGGCAGGAACAGAGCCGACTGCCCGAATGCCTCCACAAGGACACATGAACACCTCTCAGACTGTTGTAGTCACACATGGACCATCGGTGCCAAAGTCCAGAAAGGGCTTCAGGAGGCTGAACCATGTAACTCCCATCTCACCACCACCTTGCGGCAGAAAGTCAAACACTGCCAGAGGTGGAGAATTCATATTCTGTTCTGCCCCTGTGATAAGCCCCTGCCTAAGCTCTGCAGAAAGCACAGGTGGAGGGGAGCCTATATTCTGAAAGCAACAGCACAGATGTTTAGGGTATCACATTTTAGAGAAGAAGCCACAGTGGCTCAGAGGGACACTCAGCCCCACAGTCCTCTTCTGAAGTGCACAGAAGAGGAACATGAGCCAAGTACCAAGCAATGGCACTGCCTCCCACACTCATTTATTCTAGTTGTCACTTTCTCACCTGTACAACTGTAATTAACTTCCTCAGAGCATGGAAGAGTTTGTTTAGCTATCTGTCTCTTAGGTAGGAAGCCCTCACCTCACAGACATTGGGTCCCCAGTAAGCAAGGACAGGACCTTACCTTGGCTTCCTATTACCTTAAACACAAAACAGTAAGCCAAGGTAAGGTCCTGTTCACTTTAGGGCTTAAAGATGTGCTTGCTGCCTCACTAGGGTAAAGCACAAAGGAGACCTCTTTCTTTAGAGTTACCTTAAGTGTTACTTTTTTTTTTTACTCTGTTCACAATAGCCACATCAACTTGAGTGAAGTTGGTTGTTTTGTCAAGTTACAGGTTATCACATTATCATATTAGTTAGCATAATGCACTTGTAATATGCAGCTTTAGAGTTACTTCACAGTATGTTTTTCACTTCCATTGGGTTAATTCTACGGGAGAAATAAAAAAGGAAAAGAAAATTAAGTTATGGTTGTAGGGCACTCTTTAGAGACGCTGGAAATACCACAGCCAATACATCTAGTCACAGCTACCCAGTGTGGCCAAGCTGCCCCTCTCATGAAGGAACCTGTGCAGAGCTCATCTGCTGCGTCTACACTGATGTATGAGCTGAGAGAGTTCAGCAGTGCATTAAGCACTGCAGTTGTACCTCTAAAATCACACCACTGCTCTTCCCACCGGTTTCTTGTGTCAAAACACACTAGGGATCTTCTTACGGTCCAAATAAAAATAAGGACCTGACCTTATATTTACAACATGTCCTCAGGCATGTGTTTGCAAATTAATTCTTTACATTTTGGCATCATGCGGAACTAATTAGAACACTTTCACAACTTCCTCCTCTTCAACAAAGTGTTTAATTTCCATCCTTTCCCTACAAAAGGAATAAGAGAATGCTTGGCAATCCCGTTGTACAGGTTGGAAAGTGATCTGGCTGAAAATCTTCTTGCTACCTCCTCTCTGACTTGAACACAGCTGTCTCCGACCAGAAGGAAAAGGATCAGAGATTTAGGGAAGGCTGCTTATTCCTTTTTTTTCCTCAACCACAATACTTGGGTGAAAAGCAGCAAATGGAAAATTTCCAGTCAGTTATATTTTCCAGATATACAAAACATCAGGTCAAGTGTCAAATTCTGGATCCAAGAAACTTCTCCACAAAAACAGAGGAAAAAAAACCCAAACAAAACCTCCAAGCACAGTAACGCAGAAGTGAGAGGACAGGAAAAACAACCACCAAAAACAGTGCACATAAAAGAGCAACCAAACTATTTTGAATAGTTGAGGATTTAAAAGTAATGCTTCTTGTGGCAGAATATTAAGAGATAAATCTCCTTGGAGTACAATGGTATACATTTCCATTTAGAGCTTTAAAATCATAGAATCGCAGAATGGCAGGGTTGGAAGGGACCTTTAGAGATCATCTAGTCCAATCCCCCTGCAGAAGCAAGTTCACCTAGATCAAGTGGAACGGGAACATATCCAGGCAAGTTTTGAAGNATCATCTTGGTGACCCTGTGCTGGACTCTCTCCAGCAGTTCTCTGTCCCTCTTGAGCTGAGGAGCCCAGAACTGGACACAGGACTCCAGATGAGGCCTCACCAGGGCAGAGTAGAGGGGTAGCAGAAGCTCCCTTGACCTGCTGGCCACACTCTTCATAATCCCACCTAAAAGTAAGCTGCATGTACTTATCTTCTTGAATTCTGTAATTTTATTTCTAAAATGCCACATCTGATAACCAGAACTGCAGAAATGGAAATATTTCCTTACTGGCTTTTCCTGGTATAGCCTTAACATGGGGGAGAAAAATCATTGTATTAAGTTTACAACAAATATTTTTAGCTACAGGCAAGCCATAAAACTTCCTAGCAGTTAGTAGCTATAAGTGTGAAAATGAACTGAGTATCTTCTCCTGTAATAAACAGATTTTTTTTTCTTTAAAAAAAAAGGTGGTAATTAACAGGTATGTAATACAGATGTTGAGGTAAAACTAGAATGAGCATGTCACATAGCAGCCTTTGGCCCTTTTCTCATTTCTCCATCTAGCAGCAAAGTTATTTGCCATCTGCCCCAAACACACCAGGAGCTCATGGATGCCCTGTCCAAGCAGCAGCGGTGCCTGCTGAGAAAAGGGAAGGTGATAGAAGGTTCCTAGTGCTGGCTCACCCTGACAAGCCAGCCAAGGTGATAGGTATGCCATCGCCCTACTGGAATGTCCCATCCCTAGTATTCCCAGGAACTTGACAAGCTGAGGAAAACAGTCCACAGGAATTTGGGGAAAGAGAAACTGAAAACCACAAATTGAACACAGACTTCATTGTCTATTGCAAACTCTGCCAAGCAGCCCTCACACAACCAAGCTGCTCACTTCTGGGCAGATCTAGATAGTTACCTACCACTCAGAGAGTAAACCAGCACTCTCTGAGATGGCCCTTGCTACTTGCTGTCCAAGCCGAGTCAAAAAGCTAGCGAAAGGATCAAAGCATAGCCAAAGTTACACTGGGCTGCTTCCAGTTCTTCTCTCCATGTATAAGCAAACACAAGCTTGGGGCTGCTTCAGATCTCAGCTGGCTGGTTCCTCTGAAGGCATACATCATCCCAAGAGAGGATTTTACTCTGCTAACAACTTTCCTACCCCGCAGCAATAGCTAAAGGGCCCAGCTGCTGATCTTTCTCCAATGTCTTTTGGCTGTTCCCTCAGCATACCTGGAAAGACAAAGGCATTTTCCCACAGCTTGCTGGATGTGTCCCTAGAAGCCATTGCCAATGTTGGCAGAGGCAGCAAGCAAATATGGCTTGATAAGAGATGCTGCCCATACAAGCAGGTTCCTGCTCATCTCACCCTGTGTTTTCACACCACCGTGATGTCAACATCAGCTGAACCCAATAACCATGCTAATAACCATTTGTGAAGTCACACTTTAGCACTGCACCAAGGCAGAAGAAAAATAACCTTTGCCTAGGCTTTTAAAGCTGAGCCAGTTCCTACCACTGACAAATCAATTCGCTGACCAGGCTGAGCTGGGTGGTGTGCCAAGGAGCTGGGGCAGGAACAGAACAGGACAGGATGGGAGAGAAGTTTGGGAAGAGATGGCAGACATCTGCCACAGCAGATCAGCATCTGAGCTCATTGCCAGAGGGTGTGAGAGCTACCTCTCACAGCAGTATGCCCTGACACCTTCACCAAATTCAATGCTGAAGCAACAACCAGCTGAAGTGCTAATACTCTTCTGCATGAAGGAAGCTGGGGAAGGAAGCAGACACTTTTCCTCCCCTTCCCACTCCAACTCATTCCAGACCACCTGGCATCCTTGCTAAATACAGTTCTATATGAATGCTATATATGTGCTTTTCCTTTTATTATTATTATTATCTTTAACCAAATCTTTCACAATTAACATGTTTACACAGATTTGGCTTTTTGGGCTCCCATCCCAATGCTTCCTTGCACTTAAGTACTATAACAAGGAGCTCTTGATCTACAAGCAACAGAACATTTACATATGAAAAACCTTAGGTGCAATTTGATCAACCTTGTAATTAAATACCCCATACGGGACAGCCTGGAGCTCACTGTGCTGCATTTTAAAAGAGACACTTTCTTTCATACTGGCACCACTCCAACATCTTATTTTTTCTTTTCTAGTGCAGGAAACCACATATTGCACTTGTCCAAACGTGTGTAAGTCAAACCTGAGGCAAATGGTTTCTTTTTGTGACCGTGTTGGCCACACAACACCAACAGGGAGGTCAAGGACACTTTTAAATCCAACCAGAAAAGTTTTGAGTGTTGCTGTCATTGCAAATGTTTGTACAAGCTATTAGCTTTGCAGCCCTTGTGCAGAAAACTGGGTTTATTTTTAAGTTCAGTTTTTAGTTGCCTTTCAAATGTTTGTCTTTGCTGCTAGATACCAGCTTGGATAAACAATAATAAAACTCCAGCATGCTCAGAAGAAACTATTAATGACTAAACACAGTTCCTCTCAGTCAAAACACCAATTTGCAAACTCTAAAACCAGAGTCTGTAAAAATTGTCATGTCACTCTGTATCTGTAACGTCACAATTCTGAATACAGTCTAAGCCATCTTCATTGCTGTGAGAAAATGGGAGTTGCCAAGTTGCAGCTGACTTCTATTCCGCATCGTGTTTCATTACTCTCTCCATCCCCGGCCGCACAGCAAACAGCTGTTTTATTCCCTGGATCTTGTTCTTTATTAGGGCCGGGGTGGGGAAAATTGGGCATAAGCTGACATATTGGTCAGCCCAGCTGCTCTTCCTTTGTCAGTTTGAACTTAGACACTCAGGAGCATGCTCACGTAAAAGAACAAGTCCACGCGCAATTTGTGGTGGGATTCAGTTATACTTTTAAAGCTGGTGTGTTCCTTTTCCCACACAATCAAGAAATAATAACTCCATCAAACAAGCTGGTGTCACCGTCAGTCATTAAGCAAACTCAATGGAATTAACAATACTGTCCTGATGTAGATTTGAAAGCTGTGTGGATGCACACTTAGGAGTTCAATTTTTCAATGGAATCAGCATCTACAGACATGAAGCACTGATAATCAAAAAGCTTTGGTTGGAAAAAATTGCAGATGTGAAAGCTGCTTCTCTGTGGATCATTGCAGCAGGACGC
The DNA here is from genome assembly GCA_013401255.1 of Urocolius indicus. Taxonomy (NCBI): domain Eukaryota; kingdom Metazoa; phylum Chordata; class Aves; order Coliiformes; family Coliidae; genus Urocolius; species Urocolius indicus. Next base: position 95,860 of record WBNH01002867.1, read on the forward strand.
TGTGCCAGGACAGTGCCCTACTTGCAGTGCACCTTGAGGATGAAGATGCTGACGGAGATGAGATTGGAAACCAGGTTCCCAATTTTCTGTGTGAGTGCCAGAGCTCTCCTTCCAGAGCCAGGCACCAGCCCAGGACTAATCAAAGCATCATGTCCTCCTTGGAGAGAAAAGGGCTAAAGAAAACGGCTTGGTGAGGCCTTGGGAGAGACCATTTTGTTCTCAAAGGTGGTACTGAGAATATGCTCAGTTCTTCCAGCAGATTATTCCCTTAGGGGAAAACAACGGCTCTGTAAGAGCATCATCAACATGGCAGATACGCAATTGACACCTTCATTTCCCCACTTGCTTGTCTCACACAGTATTTGGGGTGCCTGCTTTTCCTCTGCTCTCTGTTAATAACAAATGACTGTATTACCATGGTGTGTAAAAGGGCTGTATTATCATGGTGCGTGGTGGAACAGGACCTCTTTGTGACAAGAGCTGTACGAACAAAAGCCATAAAGACCATTCTTATTGCAGTTCTATAAAGCAAAAGAGAACAGCTTGAACAACAGATCTACGGTTTTGCATTGCCACCTGCTCAGTTGTTGCATTTTTAAGCTTTTTCAGCTATCCAAAAGTACACATGATTTTGTTTGCAGCCTGTCCTTTTCCAACACCTCCTTCAGATATCAGTACTGAGCAATCACAAAACATATCTTTCTCATCTGCAGGCTAAAATAAAAAGCCAGCTTAAACTTTCAGATGCCAGTTTAGACCGAATTGTTTCAGCTGGAGCTGGACAAGCATCCCTCGAGCTGCAAAGCAACCATCCACAGAAGAAATAAAAGACCTCACCTTCTCCCCACCAATGCATTTCAGCATGTTACTATCACAAAGCCTAACGATATTCATTCACTACTTAACTTCAGAGCACATATCAGTAATGAGTGTCAAATATCACCAGAGGTGATGCCTGTTTGCCCGACATGGGGGATCTGAGCCCATCAGCTACGTCAGCAGGACCCACTGCACTACCATCTGGGAATATCTTTCCTCTCCTCTCCTGCTGAGCCAGATGCAGTTAGACGTTAGCAGAAATTTGAAGTTACCATTAAGGTGTATTCAAGCTTGTCCTGAATCAGGTAATATGTTGTTTTAATCATTTTGCACAAAACCCAGTACAGATGACAAGAATAATTCAGTCTACTTTAGCCAGATAAATGCTGACAGAGGTCATTCTCACTGTATGGAATGGTACACTTCACTGTGTTTTGTTAAAACCTCTCTTTAAACGCTTAAAAAACCCCACTCTGTTTTCATTACATGGGTTTTTTAAATTATTATTCCTTATGACTGCAGAGGTAAACCAGGCTACGTGACCTTTTGCTAATTACAAGCCAGAACACAAATGAAAACATCCAAATGGTTTACTTTAGAAACTGAATTAAATTGAAGCCGTTCTCATAATTATCAGGATTTAATTAATGTTATGATTACTCAAATTCTGTGGTATCTGAGTGTCGTGACCATTCGAATACAGCCAAACTGAACACAAGAGCTTTACTATTTAGCTGTATGCTTAAAAATGCCATAGTAAAAACTTGATTAAAGAAAAAAAGTGGTGCAAAAAGCCCAAACATGACCAGCAAGCCCTGTACCTATTGCTAGTGACTTCAAGTAGCACTGGAAATTCGAAATCCTAAGTATGTGGAGCATCAGGGTTCATCAAATTCATCTTTGGCTGTATTTAAGCTCTGTAAAGTTTTCTTTTTTAAACTACTACCAAATGTTTTCCTAGAGAAGGAACATTATGTGACGAAGCGCTTGCCTGTTTCCAGCGGTCCCTGGGAAAGCAAGCCATCCCCGAGGGAAGCTCACAGGAATACTTCAGAAATTCCTGCTGGCTGCCTGTCCTGACTGTTCCTTGTGCTCTCTCTCATCCTGGGTTTTCAGCAACTCACATAGCAGCTGATGCACCCAATAAGGGAGAGAAAGGGTCATTTATCCGCTCCTTTAACAAGGAATTGATATGTGGAAAGAGTCTCCCACAAAGTAGCACGCAAACGGTTTCCACTGTTGGTGTTTTCATGTGGGATTTTCTCTGAAGGTTTGCCCAGAAGCAGGCAGCCTATCCTGACAGCCTGGGTTCACCTGGGTCCCTGTTCAGCAGTCCCCAAAACAGCATCACTGCAGAGATCCAATGATGGAGAGAGAGGCAGAGAGCCTGAAGATGCTCTCATCCTCATGCTGGCGGACTGTAGCTCTGGGCTGGCAACCAGGGGTCAAACTGAGTCCCCATGCACTTTTGGCGAGGCACAATGCCTTTGCAAGGCACGGTATCCTTACAGCCACTTCCTCAGCACTGCTCTGGCTGCCTTGTTTGAAGCCCATTCAGCTCCAGCCTCGGCTGAAGGAGTGGAGGGCCCTCCTGCAGCCTCCAGCAATTTACCTCTCTCAGAAAATACCTCCTGAAAAATTCTCTTTGCCATGCTGAACAAAACTGCTGCTTAACTTCATCTCCAGTGAAACACACTTTGTACAAGAGCAGGTTTTGAAATATAAAGAGGTTAATGACTATTCTTTCAAAAAAAATGCGTTCAAGCAGCTTACAAACAAATGACAGCAACTTTCCTGAGCTTGGGGGAGTGGTTGTGACATTTTGGAAATGAAAAGGAGTGATAAAGGGTTCAGTCACTTTTCTTGCTATGAAAAAGGTTTATAATTTTCCCTAAACCTCCCTCCTATTTTGCAAACATTCAAGCACTTGGCAGATGTATTCAACATTTTTAGACCCTGCACTCACTTTTCACCCAAGCTGGATGCTGAGCTCTGGCAAGGAGAGGCAGTTTTCACCCCTGGAGGGTCCCAAAAAGGGACCAGTGCACCACACTGCCGAACCAACGGCAGCCCTATGTAGCAGACCTGTCTTTTCCCTTACACACAGAAGGACATTGCTGGCTAGTCATGCTGAACCTTTCCCATGAATTAAGGTATTTTGGGGTAAAACCTGAAATCATGAAAAACACATAAATGTCACAAAAGTAAAACTGAAGGTTGATGTATTATTCTGTGGTAGGAAATTTTTTGTCTGTCAATAGAGATGTGTAATACAAGGGATGTAGGCAAGCACAACAGCACAGGTCACAGGAAAAAATGGCTAGAAGAGCATTGTTTATCTTCACTGAACATTTTCTTGTCTTACGAGGAATGGCTGAGGGAGCTGGAGTTATTTAGCCTAGAGAAGGCTGAGAGGAGACATGATCACTCTCTATAACTACCTGAAAAGGGGCTGCAGTGAGGTGACGGGTTGACCTCTCTCTCCAGTAATGAACCATAGGGTAAGAAGAAATGCACTCAAGTTGGGCCAGGGGAGATTTAGACTGGACATTAGGAAGAATTTTTTCACCAAGAAGGTTATTAAGCATTAGAACAGGCTGTCTGGGGAGGTGGTGAATTCACCACCCTTAAAGACATTCAAAAGACACATAAATGAGGTGCTGAAGGATGTGGTTTAGTTTAGTGATAGGCTTGGCAGTGTTAGGTTAGTGATTGGGCTCAATGATATTACAAAGCCTTTTATAACCCTAATGGTTCTATGATTCTATGAACCTGCCTATTTCATAGCTAAAACAAGCCAGAGTTTAAACCCAGAGCTAAACGGACAGTGGCAGAATATTGTCCTTAGCGTGCTTCAATCAAGCTGTTGAAAAGAACATAATCTTAATTTTATATGAAGCCAAAGTACTTTTCTTTGATGGGATCTAGCTGTTGTTTTCACAAACACAGAACTACCAGCTGTAGGAACAGGTCAGTAATCCGTGAAAATGCTGGAAAGACATTAGTGTAGCTTTTTGTGCCAGGAAAATTTCACTGACATGCACTTTAATTCAGGTGTCTCTCTTTTCAAACAATTATAGCAGCACTGAAGGAAATTCAGGAATGCAGGGCTGTATCCATAGAACTGAAAGACCCCACTTACCTCTTACAGCATCTACCCAGAACTGCTGAGGCCTAGAGCAAATCCCTGCTACTGAAAGGGCTCTTAACCTACCCTTATCCTCAACCCACTTTATTCTACTACCAGGGAGGTCTGGGGAGAACTGCTCCAACTCTCAGTTTCTCTCTTGTCCATTGACTTCACATACTCATCTTGCAATTGCAAACACTTCTCTATCTAAATGCAGTTGCTGCTACCAGAGTTCTGGCTTCTCTCTTTTAACTGATAAGAGGCAAGAAATTATCATAGTTTTCTTGAAAAGTGTGCTACAGAAATTTACAGGAAAATTTCACATAAACCATATTCTGATGCTAACAACTTTTTGCAAGTATATGCAACTGTAAACATATGTATATCTCTCAGGGAGACTTCAGCCATAATTCTGGGGTTAGAAAAAAATGTTCCTGTAAATGTCAGGAAAAAAGGTGCCAATATAATATCAACCATAATCGCATTGAGATATATTAATGGTTGGCTTTCTCCTATAACTTCATAGCAAACTGCTGGGCTAGAGGGCTACTGGAAGTCTTCATAAAAGACACTTTATTTTTTACTTTGCTACCCATCTCCTTGAAGAGTCACCTCTTGCAGCACCTCAGCACTTCCCAAACACACTCCTTTTTTTTCCACCCCTCAAGAATGACATTGGTTTTTGTCTGTCTCAAAACTTTTGCCACTACTTCATATAGTAAAAAAAACCCAAAAAACTCCCCAAAATCAAGCCAAAAATGGTTGGTGCAAAGACTTGAATTACAAAGACATAGACAAAGTAGGACCAAACAAACCTCTCTGGATTTGCAAGTTTTCCCTACATTTCCCAAAGAATGGACTCCATGCTAGTATTATTAAAATATAATTGAACTGTCTAGCATATATTTGTTTTTAAGAAATGGCTAATTTAATTAGCAGCATTGCATCTGTTCTTCCTCCACACTCCTCCTCCTCTTATGTGGCATTTACTGCATAAAGAGTAAAAAAAAAACTGAAAGAAGCCTCTAGCTTCATATAAAGAGGGTGTATCAGTTCTTAGGGGATTAAAAAAATGGTCTGTGCCACCAGATGCCTCTGTGCTGACAAGACACTGGCGCTCAGTTCTGCCCTGCTGATATATATTCCTGGAAGTAAGCCCTCAGGGAAAAAAACAGGTTGCCAAATATGCTAAACAGTAGCATTCCCATCCAAGGACTGTACCAGTGTAACGAGGCTATATGCTAAACCATAGGCAGGCAGGGTCTGAGGAAGCTTCTCTCCTCAAACAAGCTAAAGGAAGAGCTAGCCACTGCAGCAGGTTAACTCGCTAGCTGTCTTCACCTGTATTCCTGCACTACAGTGAGCTCGCTTAAAGAAGGACTTCAATTTGGGGTTTTGGTTCATCATATCTTCCGGGAATGTTTCTTGCAATGTGTTCCTTCAGTGGATGAGGAAATCCCAAATGAACTGTAGGCTGAGCAACAGTGAGAGATGTTTCTCTACAAACAGGTCCCTTAAGGATCAGTGGGTTGAAAGGTACAAACACAAAAACCCACAGTCTGACCTTGTTCATTAGTGCTCACTTAGTTCCTTGATCTATTGCTTTCAGGTCTGGCTTGTTTCATCTGTAGGGAGATGAGGGGATGACAACATTTAATTATCCTATCAGACCATTCTCAGGACCGATTAATGCTCACAGAAGAGTTCAGAGTTGTGAGACAAGGATTGTGCCAGGGTGATAAGCTGTGGCCTTTATTCTTACACGCTAACTGTGCTGAATTTCCACTCAAGAAGATGAGAAAGGCTTGCACGTTAGCAGGGCTGAGGGAAGGGTAACTTCTGTCTAAGGGAAGATAAGCTTTGATGGGTTCATCTTCAGCCACTGCAGCCATTTCTAAACCAATAATCAGTCTATGCATTAGACATAGTGTGCAGTGTTATACGTGAGTTTGTGTGTCCAGCTTCCCCTGCTAACTAGAAAATCCTGTGAAGTTCCAAGTCTTTGCTCAGTAGCTTAAAATGTATTGAAAATAATGCTTAGCTTTTGCATGCTTTTTAGTGGCCTGGCTCTGTATTCAAGGCTTTTTTTCATCTTTCATGGATGACAGCTAAAAAGGTATATTCTTTCTTCCTCTTCTTCTCCTTTCAAAAGACATAACCCTAGCGATCCAATACTTATATTAAATACTTTTCTCTAACACTATTTTTATCATGCATTTCAAACTAACATAGAGAGTTTCCAAGTGTGTTAAATGTTTCAGAAGCAAACTATTTGTCTTGGTGGGTCTGGCTGAGATATGCCCTCCTCCTCTTCTCCTCCCTTGCCTCCAAGAGTGATAGGAAAATTAAATCAGCAGGATGAACAGTACCCAAGGGGAGTTGAGAGAGAGGTGTTACTGTAAGTGTCCAAGATATTTGTTTTTTCTGTTTCAGGTCTCTGTGAATTACATCAAACTTTTCCAACAAAAACTTTCTTCCTCTTTTCATAATTGTGTTCACTGTACAACATGACATAGTTACATGATGTTATTGTCCAACAAAAGGCTTTAAAAGCTGAGCATCATGCTCAAATAGTCCCTGCAATGCTTTGGAGTTAACATCTCTCTTTTTTCTGCAAGCTCATGTTCTGCTAGTCTCTGTGACTTTCTTCTCCAAATAAAGTATAGACCATTTTTCATTTCCACTTGGTCTTTATCCAGCTCTTTGACAAGGTGCCTTTAACCAGTGTCTTAGCTGTCCATTTTATTCTTCACTCCCCTGCACAGACAAAGTTTCTTTCATGTTTCACCATTAGGCCTTATGTATTTCTTCCATGCCCTATTTCCATGAGTCAAAAGCAGCAACATTCAAATAAGAAACAACAACAGTATCTTCTTCCCAAGACACTAGATTGTGTCTTATAAGAAGTCAGACTAGCCTTCTAAAACTTTTCAAGAATTTAATCACAGAAATTACTCTGTGATTAGAGCAATGTTTAACAATCATGTAGTTTTAAAATATTAATATTTCCCCTCTTTTATCAATCATGTGAACAATTCATCAGGAGGGGAGAACCACCCGTGGTGGTATCACGTGTAGTGCAAGAAAACCACTACACTCTTCTCCGTATCAACATGAAAGAGGCCGGATTAGCAATGCACCAGAACATTGCTTCACATTTTCAGGACAAGTATATTATTAGCACCCGTGCCAAAACCAACATTTGCTTCCCCTCAGAAATGCAATAAATCTATAAAACTCCAAGAAACAAACCAGTAATCTTCAGGCACATTGAATGAATTTACAGGAAAGGAAACACATGGCCAGTTTTGAATTATAACCAATGAAATAAATTATAACACATTATACATCTGTAATTTAAACATGCCCAATTTCTTGGCAATGAACTATATGGGGGGGAGGTTTCTGCTCCTAAAGACATCTAGTATCTAAAAATCATTTCCCACCAGCTTACAACAGCTCTAAGTGGTGATGTGACTCAAACTACTTGACTGTATCACGCTGAATCTGCGTGTCATAAGCACACAATGAAAGTGTCATTTCTTTGTTCACTCATCCAGGACTTGGGAGGGAAAAAAAAAGCCACAGGAGATTAGTTTTCAGCCTAGGTGACTTTATATTGCTTGTTATGACAGAAATGCTCCAGGTACATTTATCTCTCAGAGTTATAAGCAAGAAAAGCAACTGGAAGAAAGCTCACAAACTAGACTATCCCTTACTATGCACAGTCACACCGTATTTTTAAATAAGGATGCTTCTGCATTGGTGAACTTCACTGGTTCGGTGTCCAGGCATCAGTTATCTCTGTGTATTCCTTAGATAGCAGAGGTGGGAGATCTTCAAGCCATGCTGCAGCTTACCAGAGTCTTATGGACAAACGCTGGCTAGAAGAAAGTCTCTCATGCATCTCATTCCCTACAGTATCTGTGAAAACTGACTTAAGGCACAGATGGACGTAACCTAGGGCTACAGCATCATGACTCTTCCACCAAGTGCTATGCTTTTTGGCATCTGTGTAACAACACACAATGACTTACATTGGCATCTGAGATACATCAGCACAGGATGCATTCTGCTAAGGATACAGCCATGGACACTGGCATATGGTGCTGACTTCCGAGGTCCTAGTTTGAGAAGGAAGATCACTGGTGCACCCAACTACATTGGTCAGAGCTGGAGTGCAGAGCCCAGCTGCTGCCGATGTGGTTTGTTTCTTCAACATGACATCCTCTCCTGCTACAATCTGCCCTCCTGTGCAGTTTCCTGGGCATTCAGACCAAATTCCACTCGTGACAAGTGCTATTTTACTTAGCTCAGCTGGCTACTGAACAGAAGTTAAGATCTGAATCACTTTCTGTTGCCTGCCCTCACTCTGCAGCCACGTAGGCAGAACGCAGGGAGAAGAGCCCAGTCTTCTTCAGCAAAGGAGATCAAACAAAATGTCAATCACTTCAGTACACATCAATAAAGTTCTGGGTTGCAAAACCCAAGAAATCCAACCAGGCACAACAAATCCCCAGTCAAGAGTTAATTTTCTGAGCTGAAGTATCAAGCATTAAAAAAAATTCTAAGCCTGGAAAAGAGTCCCTGTGCACCTTTAAGTCTTGTTAGTAATGGCTTAAGCCAAAAATGTAAATTATACGATCACAGTAAAAACATCAAGTTTCACGGTCTATCACAGTTTTTCTAGTTGTGTAAATTACCTATGTAGCTTAAACCAATAAACATTAGAGACAGTCTGTATTTTCCATTAATTATTTCTAGACTATAAAATATGTGATTTGTTTGCACAGAGAAGTAATAGCCCTGGCTTAAACTCCCAATCACCACCTAAGGTCTGTGCACCACTCCTGGACTTTTCCTAGGAAACACAGTAAAAAGTTCAGTTCCAAAAAATACAAAAAGGATTAAATAACACTGAAATGAGGGTCATCCATCTACATAACTAGGATTTGCTAATGTTTTGGACAGCTGGTCAGAGCAAAGACATCTTGCAACGCTAATAAAAAAAAAAGCACATACTCGGGGATGAGGGATGCAGGCTCATCTTTGGAAACAGAACTGGCTTTGCTCTCACAGTTTCAAATGTTAGGATGGCTGTATCATAGTTTAACTCTGCTCAGCAAAACATCACTCTACTTCATATGGAACCAAATCAGGAATCAGAGAAGAAAAGGGCAACACATCCCTTACTGTTTATATCTTTTCATCTAAAATTTTGTTTTCACAAAGCTCTCGTTGATGTGGGACTGTGTACTAATGACCAACCTGCCAAGTAACAAAGTGTTACCAGTTTTATGGTATTATATAGAAAAGTATTATCCAGTAAACACTTAATCAAGTCTTTATGAATGCAAAACAGACAGCAAGTCATTACCTTCACATTTTTTCCATTTTACTTGCATGCAATGATATAACAACCTAGATTCTCATTTCTCCCTAGCTTTTTTTTCCCAGTTACACTGATCATCACAGCTGTTCAAAAGTAAATGACCTCCATTTCCAACAGAGACTTTATTTCCAAGTGCCCAAAACCAAAATCAGAGGCAGAAGAAATCCATTCCTATGCAGTGACCTTGTGTAAAGCTTGCAAACAACTCAAGCCTTAAATCACATTTCCTAATAATGAGCCTGCACATGAAGAACAGAGGTAATTGCATTGTCTGTACAGACTGATAGTCCAAAGCACTGTGTGGACTGCAAATAGGCTAAGTTAAATTTATTTACCTATCTTACTATGTAAATCCAGAACAAAATGGGGAGGGGGGGAGCGGGAAACAAACCCAAAAGAGAGGACACCCAGCACTGTTACCCCTGTAACTTTGGTCAGAGATAGTGAGAGGAGAAAGCAATCCATCTTCACACTGTGCATCACTTTGTTCAGTGACCTTCCTACCTAGTTCCTACTGAACCATTTCTATCACGCAACCTTGTAGGAAACAGCTCTGAAGCCCCACTGTAATTTTACATTTGCCCAGAAGTACACTTGACAGGGGCTGTAGAGTTCACCTAAGAGGGGATATCAATGACTTGATTTGGTTCTTTGCTTTTGCTTTTGGGGTGTAAAATAATGTTTTTTTTAAAACCTCACTATCCATCTGCTTCTCCTGCTGATTTTTTGCACTCATGTTTTCTTTCTCTTCCTTCTTCAGTTTCGCACATATTTTTAATATCAATATTGTTACGTGGTTGAAACCAGAGTTGACTGAAGGTTTCTCAGCAGTGTTGGCAAAACTGAATTCTCTCAATTGAGGGACATAGCCCAAACTGAATTGCCTCCTTCTCCATCACACACCTACACCCTGGCTATTGTCTCAGCAAGAGCATCAGCAGCTGGCTTTGCTCTCCGGAATCTGCTGAGGGCAAAATAGACCAGAACCACCACTGCTTGTTACTAGAGACTTAATAATTGTTACCAGCAAACCTTCTCCTCTCTTTTTTCCTATGTCTATCACTGTCCCTGTCCAGATCTACTTGAATGAAAAAAAAAAAAAACCTTTCCAAACACAGGATCAGGAATCTCCCTTATGTCAAGCAGAGAAGGCAATGAAGGGACCTTCAGAAATTACTTCTCCATATGGGAATGAATGGCAGCTGGTTGGGATATTTCTGTGGATCAAAAATATTTTTCTAGTCTCTGTTACAACGGGCAGAAATAAGTTCTGGAAGCAGGCTGGTTTGCCTTTTAAAAACCACCAGTGATTGACTCAAGGCACTAAATGCACTCTGATTTTTTTTTTACTAATCATCATTATGTTTTAAAACAATGAACTAAAGTGAAAAATAAATTCAAACCCAGCACTGATTCAGAAGTATTTTTCAGCAATGTTACTGTTTCTTCTTTTTTTTTTAATCTCAAAGAGTATCAGCGTCCAAAATGAACAAAGGACAACATTAAGTAAAAATATATAAAGAAATATATAAATGTCCAAGTCTTTTCTGCTTTTAATAGGTGGGACTGTGAGGTGGCTCAAACACCAATGAGGATTTAGGAGCTCTTTGGTTTCCTCCTGGCTGTGTCTTAGGTGCTGTCCTGCCTTCTTGTGCTCAGTTTTCCTATTTAATTCAAGGAATATTATATAAAAAGGGCTGGGAAGCGTTTTGAAATCTGTAATGGAAAACACCAGCTAAGGACAAGGTGAGTACCCAGGAGTAGTAAGAAAGCCAAGGAAGAGGATCTAGGAAGGAAGGACAACTGATCCAAGGAGTGGCTGAGATCCAATGGAGTGAGATCAGTCATCAGTGGGCTCAGTGGGAAACAAGATCTCCCATGAGCTTTTCATCTGGGGGACATATCGAGGTGGTCATCTGAGAAGACAACTCTACACAAACCCAGCCAGCCCTGTCCACGCAGGCCTCCCGGGAGCCAGCTCTCATTCTCCTCATGGCAGATGAGGAAGCTGATGATTAACACTGTGAACAGGTGATTAAGGGCTACCAAACATCAGTGCATGAAGGCATCTCGGCCAGCATGCATGGCATGAAAGGTCATGTACCCTGGCAGTTAAATGAGGAGAATTCCTTGTCATCCTTGAAGCAGCCTCAGAGAAGAGGTGAGTCACTAACCGGGGATCTGTAGAGAATCAGGCCTTTATTTTCACACACACATGTTCCTGTGGCACACATGTGGTTCCTGACGTATGGCGGATGCTCCATGTCCTTACAAGATCTCTGGTCTCGGCCAAGCCCCTTAGCAAAGGCTCGGATTGCAACCTCCTCTGCAGTGAGTTATTGCTGCAGCTGAGGAGCTCACTCTGGGACAACCGGCAGCAACTGCTACGGCAGCGGGGGCACAGTTCCGCTCTGGCAGATTACACAGTATAAAGCAGCACCCATGAACACAGAAATACATACTATACTTTATAAATGTGTTCCATATAAAGCATGTACAACCTTTTCTCTGTAACTAGTGATTCATTCCACATGCTTATGCTTGGACACTCACCAACAGCACAAATCAGACCTACACTTTCAGCAGTTGGAATTACTTTTGCTATTTCAGCTCAAGACATGTAAGGACGAGCTTTCTAAAAGAGATCTTGCAGTTCCCATTAGCAGCAGGCAAATTTGTGTCTACTCAATTCTGACTGAAAAAGGTGCTTTTTATGCCTTTGACTAGGTACTCACTTGATCAGCCCAAAGTCTAGAACAAATTGCCTACTTAATTAACCCAAATTCTGGAGCTGACACAACTGTAGCCCCATCTGACAACAATGTCGGATGACGAAAGAATTTCCCATGCTAAAGATCCACAAAAAAGTGGAAAGCTTTGGATGTAAATTTAGCAGCAACTGAAAATAAGAGCTCCCTTTACATTGTACTTACAACTTTCTTGTAACATACAAAAGCATTAAGGGCGGGGGGGCAGGGGGGAGAGAAGAGGGAAGGAATAGGAGTCCCAGTGCAGTATAACAAGGGTTCGACCTCAAAGCCCACAGCTTCAGGAATTTCAACCTTTGGAAAAAATAAGGAAGATGGGGCTTTCTGCCCAGAACATCCTTTGTGGCTGTGAACAAGTCATTTAGGGCTTCACATCAAATGGGAGTTGATGTTTCGATTCACTATCTTTGCTTTCCACTCTTCCAAGTGTACCAATTACTGAAATGACCAGCCAATGACAGGACAAGGGGCAAAGGGTACAAGCTGGAACATAAGAGGTTCCAAAGAAACATAAGGAAAAATGTCTTCCCTGTTCAAGTGAGGGAGCCCTGGCATAGGCTGCCCAGATGGGTTGTCGACTCTCCTCTGGAGACATTCCAAACCCACTTGGATGAGTTCCTGTGTGACCTACTCTAGGTGGTCCTGCTCTGGCAGGGGAGTTGGGACTGGATGATCTTTTAAGGTCCCTTCCAACCCTTAAGAGTCTGTGGTTCTGTGACAGGTGTGTTTCAAGTAGCTCACCACACTTGCAAATGCTGTGAGATACCCTCCTGTAAAGTGCAACAATGTCAAAGTTCTTCCGCTTTTGAAAGGAAGAGAAGCTGAAGAAGAAAAATCAAGTCCATTTTTTTCCTCATTAAGAACTATTACCTTAAGGGCTTGTCCGCACATTCAGATTCATAGCAGACTCAGTCAGGATGAGAAGTTAAGTCTAGGGCTGAGTATCTCTATGTCCAGTTCCTCAGGAACAGAAGTGCTTGGTCCAGAACACCACCCTCAGTAAGGCTCACAAGCAGCTACGACCAAAACATGCCACTGGAATAACTTCCCTCCCTAGACAACTCTGAAATTGCTGTGCTGATAACCAATTAGTTTGTTTACCAACATCAAGAGACGCTGAAACAAATACTCTATTTCATTTCAGGATTAAAGATAAGGCTGCCCAACTAAGGCAACTACAAATCCTCTGTAGACACAGGTGAAGCTGCTGTTTCCTTGTCAATGAACAGGAAATCCCATAAAGCCATGAGAGATGAAAAAGAGCAGTCTGAGAAATATGCTCACTTCTGACCGATGAGAATCATTCGAGTGCCAAGGTCAACAAACAACAGGATTCTGCCAGCAACTACTTTCATCTCACGGGGGGGAGCCGGGTGGGGAAATGGTTTTCCTGTGCTGTTGAAGTACATTTTCATGTCCTTGAAAAATCTTTGGGTCTGTAACAGGATGAAACGCAAGCCTGACACTTTGTGCTCTATTTCTGTTAGATGTATACCACAAGAGGAACTCCCATCCACCCCGGAGTAAACAGGCCCATGAATTACGTGCTTGGGCACTGCAAGTCAGCACACGGATCTGACCCCCAGACTGGCCTCTCTGTGCACCCTGACCATTGGGGTAAGAGGTTCCTGAGACTTAATCTCTTTGCAGCTTGTCCTTCCTCTTCACATACTTTCTGCTGTGCTCCACAGACTTTGTGCTGAATTGCCTGACCTCTTCCTAGGAACACTGGTAGGTCTGGTTTTACTGCAAATTTCATTCTTGACAAGGCATTACTATTCCAAGAATAAAAATCTTTTGCCACCTAACTAGGTCTGCTTTTAAGTGTTCTCTTCCCAGTATGCTGACCATGCACCCACTTGAGGACTAGCTTTTCCCCTGTAATATGGCTGCTAAGTGAACTACCCAAGAGCAAATCCAAAATAAAAACTGAAAAAAAGTGCACAGCTTTGCTGTCCTTTGACAAGCTCGAGATCAGAATGCAGAAGTGATAGCCTTTGCACATGATGGCTGATAACCCCCAAAAGCACTGAACTCCAGCCAATGAATGATGAGAGAGCGGGTTAATCAAGTCCTGCCAGGCACCAGAAAATCACAGAAGAGGAAGGAAGATGGACATTCTGCACTCCTTTTCCACGTATCTATACTAGATGGACCGTCTTCCCAAGCCCCAAGTCATCGCAGTTTGTGCACATTTGCTAACCATGACACGTAACAAACTTTAGAAAGTGTCTCTAAGTGACTGAAAAGCTGGAACTGAGGGGGAGAAGGAGCAAAAGATTGCCTGGTGCGTGTGCACAGGCAGCTAAGACCTGCTTTATTACCCACCTATAGCTCACAGTTACAGGAGATGACTAAGGCCTTGATCCTCCTGCCTCAAATGCTCACTCACCCACGGCTGATGGCAAACACTAGCAAGAGCACATTGCTACTAAAGAAAGTTCCAACGGGGCATGAAAAATTGGATTCTTCCCCTCTTTATAGGCACTCAAATCCACCTGGTATGAGTCTACATATCCCCAGTCGAGAAGGACTTGTGAGTTTTCTGGTCAGGCGTCGGTAGTGCACTTAACCTGAAGGGAAAGTACCACGAGGGCGTTGGTCTGTTTAAGTACTTCAGTACAGATTTCCCTTCCTTCCAGTAAAATCTCTCATTTAAAGTAAATCTTTAAAAAAAAAAACCCAAACCACAGGACATTTACTGGGCTCCACCCTGAGTATTGTACTATGCATGTATTTTATCTCTTCTAATGCCCCGTGACTTTCAGGAAAAATCTTTTTATTTCCATTTTCTATATCAAACCATGTTCACTCTTATCAGTCCACTCAGAGGTGCCTTGGTGCTCTCCCCACTACCCAGCCCCTCCGAACCCCACAGAGGCACCGCAGGGATGGATCAGAGGGCAGGGTCTGAGCCCTCACAGGCTGGCAGGGCCAGCGGGTTAAAAAAAAAAAAGGAGTAAACAGGCAAGTAACTTCTCACAGCTGCTTTTGTGTGCCTCACTGGGGATCTGAATGCACTATTGATTCCTTAACACTAAAACAGATTTGTAGCCCCTGCATGTGCAAGACAGCGATCTCCTTCAACTCTAATCTCTAGCAGCTGTCAAAGACTTAAATGACTTGTAGTTGGCTGGCACCACAAAATCAACAAAGATTTTAGGACTAGTGCCTAAGGGGCAACCCATCTAAAATGGAAGCATGGAAGTTGTTCCTCTGCCCTGTTCAGAGCTGTCTTGATCTCCCCTCCCAAACTTGGCAACATATTAAACATTCGGGTATGGCCTGATGACTAGAGAAAAAACAAATGACTGCACCTCCAACAATCTATGCCACTCAGAAAGCAAACCTGCCCTCATGGTTTCCTGAATCTATGCCACTCAGAAAGCAAACCTGCCCTCATGGTTTCCTGTTGAGGATATACTCTCTCAACCATTTCAATAAGGCTGAAATTGAAGTGGAATTGCTCTTCTGGGGAATACCTTGGAGGCACTGTCAGTGTCTCAACACAAGCGCAGTGCTCTTAAAATGGTGATAACCAGAATTTACTTGGCAATCATGAGGTTGCATCGCTGTAACTTAACATCTTCAGATAATTGTCTCTTATTGCTCCTGACTGAAAATCTTGGTTTCAGTTAGGGAAGAATTCAAGTGTGAATCTTATTCTTCCAGGTAAAACTAGAAACCCAGCCCAGTTATTGTCCGTTAGTGTTCTGCCAAGGTAACGTGGGTAACAGAGCTAGGTACCAGCAACTCAAGGTACTAGCCCCCTCCCAGGCAATATAGCCTCACAATAGAGTTCTGCACATAAGACTTCAGACACATTTTTTGTAGAGGAAGTTGAACAAAAACTTTTTAACTGGCCCATCTGCTTCCTTACATCTGCTTCCCGACGCCTACCTTGGCATAATTCTAACACACAGGCTGACGGGTGAAACCTTCAACAAGATGGTGAGATTTATTGGAAACGGTTAAATCTCTCCTTCATGAAGTGTTTGGCAGGAGGAGAAATTATCTAACGTTTTTACTGTAATGCTATGGCTTGGAAGTTGTACCACTGGCAGTATAACAGAGCTCCTCTGAAAATCTGTGTTAGTTCTAAAACTATTCTTTGGAACATCCATGACGTTAAAAAAAAAGAGAGGGGGGGAAGTTTGTTGTACTGTCTAGTATCTGACAAAGCATCCTCACGTTAACAGCAATGAGCAAATTAAGAATAAAGTTCAGCCTTAAGAATTAGTCTACAACAGGACCTGCTGCGTTTGTTTTTTTTAAATGGATGCAAAGGAAACAGGCATTGAGGAAAAAACAAGCATGCAGTGACATTTTCGCAGGAAAATTCAAACCTCGCTGGAGTTCACTTAGATTCTACATCCTATTATTGTGGGAAGAGGGCTGCTCTGTTTTTCAGTAACTAAAACACACCGGGTTATCCTAACATGCCTCCAAACAGCATTCCTAAGTAGTTCATACAACCTTCAAAAAGTTGCAAACAGCTAGGGCGGCTTTACTGGGAAAAAGAAAAAAACAAAACCCAAAACAACCCAACAAACAGTTCCACTCGCACGCTATTTATTTATTTTCGATACTCTGCTTACACATAAAATGTCCTGGAGCCAAAAGCAACCAGATGGGCGGGTTACTAGCCGCGCTGCTGGGCGAGGTGCCAGAGCCCCTTTCCTTCCCCTTCCCTCCCACCCTACTTCGTACCGATTTATTTATCAAACGGAGCAAAAGGCTCCCCATGCCCCCGGGGAGATGGGGGGCATCCCCGAGCCGGGCAGAGCAGCACGGGAAGCTGCCGCTGCTCCCCACCCGCCGACGCGGTGCGGGGGATCGGGCGGGCGGCGGTGGCACGGCCCAGGGGAGAGCGGCCACCTCACCGCGACCACCGCACCCCCGCCACCGCACCCCGGCCACCGCACCCCCGCCACCGCACCCCGGCCACC
>WBNH01002867.1:113186-125612 GCA_013401255.1 Urocolius indicus
GGGCCCGGCGCCGCTCCCCCAGCTCCCGCTCCCGCCCCGGGACGCCGCCTCGCCCCGCCCGGGGGGCTGCGCGCCGCTGCGCCGCTCCCGACCCGGTTCCCCGCGGCGGGGTGAGGGCGCGGGAGCGACTGTGAAAGTCTTTAATGAATGAAAAACAACAACAACAAAAAAAGCCACCCTTAATTACACGGAGACTGAGAAAGACGGAGCTCAATCGGCGAGTCTGCCCGTGCTGCTGACGGCCCCAGCCCCTACAGAACCCCTGCGCTTCTCCGACGTCCCAAACCTTGGCCCAGACATAAAATGACTTCCCCTTCCCCTGCCCCTTCCCTGGAGGTACAGGGAAAATCGGCCCCGAGGCGCTTCTCTGCTGGGAGAAGTTGTCGGGGGCTTTGCCACCGTCATGAGTGGACCAGGTGTGCCTGGGCAGGGCAGCCCGTGGGGTCGTTACCAAGCCCTTGTCTGCTGTTACCGAGGTCTGAAAAACTCCCCAATCTCAGCATCTCCTACAGATACATCACCAAAGCCAGGATTTCTTCTACATTTTGAAAGAAAGAAGGTCTGAGACAGCAGCATCCGGACATTGCTTTAACAAATGACAGGAAGGGATATAATCGGACACATTGATGGGGAAGATGGGGAGAAGTAGAGATTGTGCATAGCACAAGGGCAAAAGGAACAAGGGTCTGGGTTGTTTGGGGCAGGTTTTTTTTCCTTAAAGTGCAGTCACACTCTAAGCGGTGATTGAAGCTTAATTCTAGAGCAAACAGGTAATTGTTACCAGTGATGCAAAAAACAGCAACAAAAAAACAACTCAAATACCTAATGGATGTTTCTGTGCAGTATCTAGAAACAAGTAGGAAGATGCATATGCATCACAGAACACTCAAGGATCATTTAAAGAATATGCAAAGAACATCTATTGCAAGACATATGGTGGAATTACTAAGTTTTTGAGCAGCCTGGAAGTCTTAGAAGGGTTGGCTGAAGAGATTCCTGACCTGCTGGTCTTTGTATGTGCTGATGTTTCAGGAGGTAGAGAATTATGTTATTGCGGGGCCTGTGTGCAGGAAGCAAATGGAGGGACCACAAGCAGCTGCAGTCCAGGTAGCCTGGGATTGGTTATAGGCAGAAGAGATATAGTCATCAGCTAATAGATGGTGAATAGAGAAGAGTACAACTACTGCTAATCTTCATGCTTTTTATAGAAAATAGGTCTTGGCAAACAGGTCTTTTATTTCCTCATTTTATATGATTGCACATTAACTTGCCAGAGGTAGGGGCTTGAGCATCATAGGCTTCTGATTTACCGAGAGAGAAAAAAATGTGAGGACAACACAAAATTAATAAAGCACAAACAGATGAAGAACTAAATGAAAAGCAGATCAATTGTCCAAATAGCACTAGCATTTGATGAGAGTGTTTCTGTTGGGGAGCTACAGGGAGGTTCTTCAGTGTTTTCACTAGCAATCTAGAGAAGCATTAGTTCAGGTGGCTTTAAAAGACTAAATGAAATCACTACCAGCAGCAATTTTAGATGGAGTAAACAATACCAGAGTAATAATGAAGACAAGACAGCCACAGAGTTATCTGGATTATTTAATAAACCCAAGTCTTTCAAACAAGAAAGTTTTAATAGAGTTAAAAGAAGAAAAAAGTCAGACTTGCAAGATGGAGCAACAGAACCTACAGGGCCAAGGAAGGTGTCTTAGAAAGCTGCTTCATGTAGGGGCTAAGAGAAACTCAACACAAGCTCCCGGTGAGCTAGTGCTGACATGAAAGTCAGCTAATGTTCACTCACAAATGTGCAAACAGGAAGGGGGTAGGGAGAAATCTCTTTACATCAGTGTGCATTTTATCAGACAAAAAGTGCTATCTCATGTCCAGTGCTGTTGTCTGCCCCTTAAAACAATGCTGGGCGGTGGGAGACTGCTCAAAAGAAGTCCACAAGGTGAGCTGCAAAGTGCAGAAAATGCTTTCCAACAAAAGAAGACTAGTGGTGATGTGCTCAGGGAAGACTGATGTGCTGCATTTTAACCTAATGGAGCCTTTGTGAGGTGAGAAGAGCACTGCAGCACTACTGAGTGTTCAAAGACCTACAGTAAGGCTCTTTCTTTGCCTGACATCTCCAAATTCAGGCCTCATGCAAAGCAGAGAATTGAAGACAAATGAGTGGGGCTTACACAGTGGGACCTAGCAAGAGGACAAGGGTAATGGGATGAAGCTGGAACACAAAAAGTTCCACTTAAATATAAGAAAAAAACGATTTCACTGTCGAGGTGAGGGAGCCCTGGCACAGGCTGCCCAGAGGGGTTGTGGAGGCTCCTTCCTTGGAGGTCTTCAAGACCACCTGAACATGTTCCTAAGCGACCTGATCTAGGTGAACCTGCTTCTGCAGGGGGGTTGGACTAGATGATCTCTGGAGGTCCCTTCCAACCCTACCGTTCTATGATTCTATGCTGCCATTCTATGAACCTAAAGGAATGGTAGATGCTCTAATGGTCCCTTCTTCAACCCAAGGAGAGGCTTTTGGAAGGGTGGCTTGTTGAACAACCAACACCTGTCACTTTTTTTCTCAGGAGAGTGTTTTGCATCAACTCCCCACATTTTTTTTTTTCCTTACTTGAAGAAGGATTTTTAAAGGCTTTATTTTGAGAAACTTGAGTTACCCCTCTGAAGTCGCTCATAAACAGGAACATGAAAGTGAATCTCATTAAGTTTATCAAAGGAATTTGTATGCCCCTGCTTCATAAAAGCCCGCTGACAGTGCAAATGTATGTATCTTTTTGTCTGCAGTGATTCCCATGAAGTAATAAACTCTTCAAGGTCAATTTGTAAGCGATAAAATGTTTATAGTTATCACATCCTACAGTGTAGGTGGATTAGTTGCCACATTCTTTTTGTTTGGTTGCTGTGTTTGTTTGGGTTTTTTCTTTCCTAAGTTAACTGATGGTGGTGAGTTTCTTTTACATGTTTACTCTGCTGCCACTTCTTTTTTAAGGGTCCTGTCTTCATACCTCAGTGATGCTTAATGGTATTTTGCAGAACTAATCAGTTACTGCTTTAGAAAGCAGAGGATGGCAGTTCTAGTGGGGAAGAGAAATATTATTTTACAGCACTAAGAAATTATAGGCATTATGTTGTGTAGAATAAGAAAATGAGGCTTCTATTTATGAAGGTTTACACAAAAGAGCAACTTGTAAACTAGAAATAATTTACTTGCATTATCATAGAATCATAGAATGGCAGGGGTTGGAAGGGACCTTTAGAGATCATCTAGTCCAACCCCCTGCAGAAGCAGGTTCACCTAGATCAGGTGGCACAGGAACATGTCCAGGTGAGTCTTGAAGACCTCCAAGAAAGGAGACAACACAAACCCTCATAAGGGTTTTATTAAGGGGATTTTTATTCATGATGGACAAGATATTAGGAGCATCCCATAATATCATCATAGAGCCTGCATTCAGCTTTCATAAAGTGAGCAAACAGTAATATTGTCTCTTGATCCTGAACAGGGAATACCAGTTGAATATATAAGCTAGTACCGGTCCATACACCAGTTATGTCCTTTTTAACCTGACTAAAGATGCAAAGGGACAATGTGTCCATCTCAGACTACTCATATTCATTAATTATCATCAATTTTTTTAAAAAAAAATAATTTTTCTGCTTAGATCCGTAGATTTGATTTAAGAATTCAGGTTATGACTCACCAATGAGAGAGAATGAACTTTGAATCCTCAACACTGTGTGAAAAGACATCTACCAACATGATCAATGAGAGAAACTGGATATGCTGCTGATATTCTGATCTGAACATCCGGCAAAATACATACATTTAGTACCGAGATGCCTGTGGATTTTTATTCTACAGTATGATAGAGATATTTTAATCTGTGTTAAATTTCTATTGGTATTTGGTGTTTAGGGCAGGCAGCTAAAAGTTTGTTTGATAACAACTGATTGCAGCAAAGATTTGAGATTGTGCTTATGTAGATAAAACACATTTTTATTGGGTATATTTTAATTAATTAATTAATCGGTTTGTTTCTGTTAGGACTTAGATTATCTATGATGGGTTTGGATGGATTTTCCACTTTCTCTTTAAACAGCTAACAGGATGAGACAGAAATGGACTGCCCAGTGATTTGTAGTCATTATAGTCTTCCTGAGAGTCTGAAAATCTGCAACTGCAAACAAAGCAAAAATGGCCTAGGAAGATAAAAGTGAGAATTTCAAGATTAAAATATCCATGATCACTTTAGCCAGGACTAATCTTGTACTGAAAGAAACGCTGCCAAAAGATGCTGAAACGTGAGTATGTCTTAGGTGAGGTGAGGAAGTAGAGGTTCATCTGATGGGTAGAACAGGTGGCAGTAAGTTGTGCCAGACTGCTCTGATACAACATCAGGATCAATGGAGTTCCTGGACCCCAGTGTCCCCGTTAGATTTCAGATTTCAGGGTCAGGAGTAATACTGCAGTTATCTGATTGCCTCGTGCTGCATGCGCAGTTCTTCCCTTCTTATCCCAAGTTATCATGTTGAGTACTGTAGTGAGTACTGTTAAGCAGATGCTCTGCTGTCCCTCAAGAACTGAAAACTTCCAGTCTTTCAAGGAACCTTCATGAACTTCATCAGTGTTTATCAAACAAAAATACTGCACTTATATAAAAGGCTGGTGTGAGGTCTCTTCACGGAAGAGAATGGAAAACTTCAAACTTGTTCTCAAGGCAGAATGAAATAACACACGTAATAATCTGTCTCACAAAACAAAGAGCAAATCTTCCTTCCCATCAACAAAGCTTCAACGACAACTATATTGCAGTGTGTTTCCTATACTGGGGCGATGGATGGCAATAGATGACCTACAACTTGTAGCATGCTGTTGCCCAGTCTTTAGAGTTCTCTAGGCTTACATAAAGAGGTATTTTAGAAAGATGAGTTTGTATTACTCTTCTTTCCATCACCAAGATTAATTTTTGGCACTAAATAGAACAAATGCTTTAAGGAGTAGCTATCACATTTAATCCCAGGATTCGTAATGCAGGACTGGCAAACAGATTCAACTTTGTAACAGGAAGAATTTATTACTTGAGCGTTTATCAAGATAAACCAAGAGGATGGTCCTCAGTCTTGTTGCAATGTCTGTTCTTGTTTGCCCTTACCAGCTCTTTCCTCTAACAGGCAGGAAAAGAACACAGCTGGGCAAACTCATTCCCAGCAATTTGGCATGGACAGGTTTTCTTTCTGCTCACAAATTATCTGCAAATAGGTTGTGCACTTGCAGACTTGTTTGCTGCTCTAAATTATTCACCATAACAGTTTGTAAGCCAGTTTACAACACTGAGAAGCATGTAAACAATTCATGTCAACAGCAGTTCAATAATTTATTACCTAGGCTGTGTGCTAGGTGCACTCAGCCACAGGCCTCTCTCTTTGTGCTCTCTGACTTGAGAGTGCTATCTGTACCTGGAGGAAACTTTCACAATAGCTGCATCAATATGCTTTTATGTGGTCCGTAATGAATGCATCTATAGACCTGCTCATGGGGTTTTATCATCTGATGTGTGACTTTTGTCCTACCCTTTAACGTGACATTATTCTCGCCTGTAATAATAACTGCTTGGCGAGTAATTCTAGGAAAGACTTCTGCAGAGATGAACATTGCAAGTATGTTCAAAGATCTCTGTTTTCATTTTAATAACAGTTTGCAGTTACTTGTGGGACTGAACATTTAAAGTAATTTACATAACGTGTGCGCTTGAAAGGCAGAAAATAGAAAGAAGTGGTCCCAACATAAACATTTTGGGAATCACAGAGAGCAAATCTACTCATCTCCTGTGCATGCTCTTCAGCTACAGAAACTGCCCTGCTCCTTCACTGCACTTTCTTCTAACACTCTTTCCTCTACATGCTTCTCCTCCACCCCAGTTCTGTTCCACAGTATCTTCAAAAGTGGTTTTCTTTCCCTAATATTCATTTAAGGCAAATTCTAAAACTTCATATCCCTCTAATTCCTTTGATTTTTCCCCATCCCCCAGTTGTTGCTAATGTTTGTTTACTTTCCTTGCAAAGAACTGGAGTCAGTTCCCTTGCTTTGTTTCAGCAAGCCTGGCCTTTCAGGAACTTTCCTTTTCTCATAGACTCAGAGTATTTCACTAATTATTTGGAGTATTATTGTTTTCACATCTACTGTTTTAAAAGTTATCGGCTGCCTAAAGACTTATGAAGTAAGTAGCAGAAGGGGTGTAATCCAGGGGTTTTTGGAGAACTGCTTGTACAAGATTATGACAGGTGAGCAAGTGAAAGATTCAGACCCCGATTAATCAGACCCTTAAGACACTAACAGTGTTCTGCTCTTTTAGTTTTAATTTAGTGAAAATTAACATGCTGTAAGAAATGCATGTTCTTCAAGGCAAGGATCTTCTTTTTCAAAGGGCTCAGCACTGTGCAGTTGATGCTGGGGAAAGCTACCTTCTGTCTTTCTTTAAAGCACCAAGAGGAACTGACATACCAGATCACATTGTGCCCCTAACCCTAGACCAAGTATTCCTGAAAAAAGCTGAAGAACCCCTCAGTAGATGGCATGACATATTATCCAAAGTCCATCAAGCCTCACCCTAATACTTAATAATTTCAGTGCTACAGTCCTGGTCTAAATTTTGAACTTTTTTTACACACTGTTCTATGTGCTTGTGATTGTTAGAATCATAAAATCATTATGGTTGGAAAAGACCTTCCAGATCATTGAGCCCAACCACTAACCTAATGCTGCCAAGCCTATCACTAAACTAAACCATATCCCTCAGCCCCTCATCTATGAGTCTTTTGAATATCTCTAGGGATGGTGAGCCCACCACCTCCCTGGGCAGCCCAATCCAACGCTTAGTAATCTTCTCGGTGACAAAGTTATTCTTGAAGTCAAATCTAAACCTCCTTTATGCAACTTGAACCCATTTCTTGTTGATAACAAGAACTCCCACTATTAATGTTGCTCATACATGATTATTTCCTTTGTTCCTCATACTGCCTCCTTGATCCCAGCACCTCCTCTTGTGTCGTGTTTCACTGCGCAGTGGCAGTGCTGTGAAAGTGCAGCAGGCAGAAAATAACCATCAGAAATTTTCCAATCAACTCTATGTTTGTTACCAGACATCAATTTTGTCCAGGGCTCTAAATTTAAGAGGAAAGACAGAAAGGACTACATTAAAAATTATAAATAGTGTTCTGCCTGTCCTAGTTCAAGCCACTGGGGAAGAAGAAAGCAATGGTGTAAAAATGACATGCTGGAGTGTAGAGTTCCTCAAGAGTCGGGTTTCTGCCAGGTTTTCAAAGGCTTTAGCCGCTGCAAGTTCGTATCAGTAGTTACAATAAACAGAGCAGACTGGCCCCTTTACTCATACAAGCTGGCGTGTTGCCAGCAGAGAAAATGAACTAGTACAGCTAAAAGCAGCTGGAGGTCTGTTCTTACTGTGGGACCCAACCCTTCCTTTTCCCACTTCTTCTCTTAAGTCCTGTTTCACCTTTCATTGCATTTGCCACCGCAGTGGTTACAGTACTGGAGCTTCCTAATTCGTCATTTCAAACAAAGGCTCCTATCAGTGAGACTGACTCACCTTCAGTATTTTTTTCTGTCTCCCATCTGGGCTTAATAGCAGCCTCCATATGCCTCCTGGCTGCGACTGATGCAGCTAAACCCAGTTATCCCAGATAACTTCTGCACTCTCCAGCCTGTCGAGCAGTGAGTGCCTCCTCGCTTCAGACAAGTCACCCATGATACTAGTCCAGCTGCACTAACTATTTTCCTTAGGAAAACACAGCTTTCTGCTCTTCAAGGCATGTGTGGTGGTTGCTGGCTGCGGCTTCCCCTCTCTGGCTCCAAGCTCCTTAATGAATCACTGCTTTTTGGCACCAAAGCAAAATAAACACATCATTTTGGATGCCTCTGCCAAATGTATGTATGCTTAGAGTAAGTTTTGAATGATAGAAAGTGAAAGGTTCAATGAAATGTGCAGGCTGCATAGCTAGAAGTTGCAAAAAAGACAGAAAACGTGGATCACAACAGTCCCATTACCCCAATACTTCACATCTTCTACATTTTCTAGAACACAAGGATGGGGATTGCCACTAATGTGCTAGCTACAGCACTCACCGGGAAACAAATAGTAACAGAAAGCAGCACAGGAGCACAGGATCAATCATCAGCATAACAGTTAGATGCCTCCCTCTCTGAAGGCTTTCAAAACCCACCTGGACACATTCCTGTATAACCTGATCTAGGTGGACTTGCTTGAGCAAAGTGGGTCGACTAGATGATCTCTAGAAATCCCTTCCAACTCCTGCCATTCTGTGACTCTATGATTCTGCCTCTTTACTCTTCTGTTTACTAACTGATTTAGTGTAACTACGTATAACACAGCAGATTTTTACACTGATGCATCCTAGGCTATAAGAATGGGAAAGTAAGACTTCAGCAAAAGATTTGGCAGGCATACTGAATTAAGTTTCTCTGTTGCTCAAGTCAGTCATGTGTACATACCCTGTCATGCACTTTGACCCTTTCCAAATGCCCGAGTCTGTCCATGACTTTAACACATCCACTTGGTCTTGCTGACTTGAGTGAGAATTGAGAAAAAGCTTCAAATGTGTTTGGCACAACTGCTTGCCGAGTTCCTCTCCATTCAATCAGATTTTAGAATGAATTTAAATGTATTGCTGGACTATAATTAGCTCTGAAGGGCAGAAGAACACAGGGGACCAGCTCCTCTTTAAATAGGTGGCTGTGAAGACACTGCTTTACAAGATACCTTGAATGCCAGTGAGGTTTGAAACTTGGACCCATGCCTGATTAACTGACAAAAATCAGAATAATCTCTGCCTTGACAAATCAAAGTAATTCCCTACAGAGCTCGTTTACTATAGAAATCTCTAGACCAAAATACAAGTTTCATCCTTCAGTTTCATTTCCCTCTGTGTTTCTACTACTGTGAAAATGTGGATTGGTTTGTTTGGTTTTTTTTACCCTACAGGGAAAATGCATTTTTTTTCCACTCTCTGGTGACTCAAAAACATCTGAAAGACTCTTCCTCCAAGCTTAAAAGCTGGGGAAATCTTCACCTTTTGGCAAAGATACAGAATGAATTTAGGGGTTTTTTTCCTCAAAAAAAGGATTTTCAAAATAAAATAAAATATACAAAGCATGTGAAAACAAGGGAATATAATGGAAACTGCTTTCAGCTCTAAAGTAAGCCCTGGTGCTCCAGAGACACATGGTACTGATGCAAACATTGGTTGGAGGCCAAAACCCCGAGCATGCTAGTGGAATCCGGAAGCACTACAATATTAAATACACCTCAAAATATATGTCAGACATCTCCCTGTGTCTGTTCCATTTATTCTGCACAGCATGGCACTTAATTCATCAGTGTCTACAGAGTTACAGAATAAAAGGCTGGTGGTGGACATGCTCTCCTTTCCTTGAGCTGGGTTCCTTCCTGCATCAAGCTCCCTGAATGGTCTTCTGCAAGACTGGGCTTATTATTCCCATTTTGCAAATATTGAGCCAATATCCACTTTCCATCTGCAGCACTTATACAGCATCTAGTTTTACAGTGTGTGAGCATCCCTCACTGGTCCTAGGGAAGTGTTATTATCCCCAAGGAAGGATTTCCATGTTTCATCTGGCGTGATGCAGGGAGAGAGAGGGTGCTACAACGGGCCTGAGGGCATCCTGCTCAGCTACAGGCCTCCTTAGCAGACTATTCTTGCTGCATTTGGTTTGCTTCTTCCAGATGCTCCATGGCAGTTGGCCTTGCCCTGGGCAGTTTTCTAAGGTGGATAAAGTTTATGTTTTTTTGAAGCTACCACAATTACAGCTATGGTGCTTGGTCTGCATCTTTGCCAATTCATTAGAAAAGTGTCCTAATCAAAGCTGTAAAAATAATCTGCTGCTTTTCTGCAGCCTGGCTTTTCTACAGATTTGTGGCTTTTGCTCACAGTTCTTGCCTCCCAGTAAAAACAAACACTGACTTAAAGTTTTCCCAGTACTGGGGCTGGTACTGGGGAATGCTGGTAGTATTCCGCTCTGCGACCTGACTTCTCCAGAAGTTTAACAGAGGAGCAATGTACTTTCCCTGCTGGCTATTGGGATCTTTCTGGCTGCAGATACACACAAGCACTGTCAGAGCATAGACTTAGTCTGCTTCTCCGCTGCTGCTAGGTCTGGTGCCAGCCCTCCACAGGACTCAGGTGGTTAGAGGTCACCATACTGGAGCATTATCATACAAGTCTGCCAGAGAAGACAGGCTGAAGTCACCCTTTTGCTGCCTCCAAGCAAATGTGTAGGCCTGCACCTATCTGCTGGCCCCAAGATGGACCTGGGTTCAGCCAGGAATAAGTGGCTGCTTCCTTCAAGGAAATGGGGCTGGCAAAGCACACCATCTGCTCTGCCAAAGATGAGCAGCCAGCCCAGAGGGTCATAAAACCTCACAAACAAGGATGTGTTCAGTGGATGTTGGTTTTGGTGGCTGGGCTCTGTGCTTTAGACATAATGTCAAAAAGGTATGACTGGTACGAAGCTACAAGTAGATCCAATTTCATGCTTATATACACACCAACCACTTCTCTCTCTCCTCAGCAGTTGTTTAGGGGGATTTGTTTTGAAACTTCAGAATAAGCTGCTACCTTTTGGTCTCCAAACTGGATCTAGCTTTCTTCTTAATAGGTTTCACATACTATTCTAAAGTCATCCTTGGCATTGGGAATCATATCCTTCCTGTATAACTTCCATATGGTTCCTTGCATTTCTGTAGATGGTGAGGGCTGGTGCAAAACGTGACCCTTGATAACCCTCACCACTTGCCAAAGTGCTGTAAAGGAATTCTCATCTAGTAACCTGCTGACATCTCCCTGGAGAAAGCTGCTTTTAATGAGGCAGAAAGCCTGGTGAGCTTTGCCTCATGATTCCTATGATATGCACGGAGGACTGACTGATTCCCCAGAGGCTGTGCTGCCATTCAGCTGGATCTCGACCAGCTTGAGAGTTGGGCAGAGAGGAACCTCATGAGGTTCAACAAGGACAAGTGCAGAGTCCTGCATCTTGGAAGGAGCAACCCTATGCATCAGTACAGGCTGGGGGTCAAACTGCTGGAGAGCAGCTCTGCAGAGAGACCTGGGAGTCCTGGTTGATAATAAGCTAAACATGAGCCAGCAATGTGCCCTCATGGCCAAGAAGGCCAATGGCATCCTGGGATGCATCAAGAAGACTGTGGTCAGCAGCTCAAGGGAGGTTCTTCTTCTAGAAAAGAGGAGACTGAGGGGAGATCTTATTAACATTTACAAATATCTAAAGAGTGGGTGCCAGGAGATTGGGACATCCCTTTATTCTATGGTAGCTAGCAACAGGACAAGGGGTAATGGGATGAAGCTGGAACACAAAAAGTTCCATTTAAATATAAGAAAAAACTATGTTACTGTTGAGGTGAGGGAGACCTGGCACAGGCTGCCCAGAGGGGTTGTGAAGTCTCCTTCCTTGGAGGTCTTCATGACCTGCCTGGACATGTTCCTATGCCACCTGATCTAGGTGAACCTGCTTCTGCAGGGGGGTTGGACTAGATGATCTCTAAAGGTCCCTTCCAACCCTGCCATTCTATGATTCTATGATTTGGTCTCTACATGGTGACTGTTTAAATCAAGTGTTAATCTGTGGGTCTCTTTTTTTTTTTTTTTGCTTTTAAAATTCTGATGTGTCATTCATTTGCTTGCTGGTGGCCAGCTTTAACCATGCCAGTTCTGTGGGGGTTTTTTTGTGTTGATCCAGATCGTGTTTAGCTCAGGATTATTCAGTTGCAAACCCCACATATAAGGAAACTCAAACAATTTCATGAACTAAAGCAGGAATGCCATATGGTTCTTGTGAAAAGTGCTTTTACCAAGACCAAACATCAATATTATGTGATTTTTTTCAACTACCTACTTAATACAGCAGATCATTAATGCAGAACATTTAGTTAGTTAAAAGGAACAAATTTCATTAAATTAAAATTCAGCAGCATTAAAGCCAGATGTGCTGCAGGGGAAAAAAAAATGCAGAGACTTTTAAAGCTAATGTAAATGTAATATTGTTGTTTTCAGCAACAATCCAATTAAATTGGGCTGACAGAATCTTTCACATAAATGCTCTGGAAGATAACTTTTCTGTAAGGAAAATCCATTTAAAAGAAATAGTACTACAGATATTTTCATGGCTCTGTGGCCATGGCTCGCTGAATTACATTTCTGTATAGAAGCCACAAAGCTGATATGGGAGAGCCAGTAATAAGACCTTTACTGTTATGTTACTGAGAGGAAAAGGACTTTAATTTTACAGTGCTTATTGGAAGTATTGGAGCATAATAAAAAAAGTAACCAAGATGATCAGAGGACTGG
>WBNH01002869.1:3085-51427 GCA_013401255.1 Urocolius indicus
CCCCCCCCCCCCCCCCCCACACCTTAGGAAGAACAGTCTTTTCACTTGATGGTCATTATTTTGTCATTCTCTGGTCTAGGAATCAAAACTACAAAGACTGAGTAATGTGGCTTATTGTCATGAGTTGCTGCAGAAATCTGTACAGCGCGGTTCTGAGGGAGTTTCTCTTTCCCCCCTCCTTGAAATGAGTCCCTGCCAGCAACAAGTGTGTTGATGCACTGATCTGAAGGACTCGGGCATGTTGCCAACTCAAGCATTTTAAATGACATGGTTAATAGTGTCTCTGCTGTCCTTATCACACAGTAGTTGTCTTTAATAAACTCACTGCACTTCCAAGTGATAATTGTGGATGACAAATTAACTCCAGTCCCACCTCTCCTGTTCAGATGAACGCTGTTTTGCTCTGATAAATATTAAATCCTGATGCCAGTGAACTATAACAAGGATTTGCAAAATATACCTCTCTCCTTCTAAATACGTGATTTGTTTCGGTCAAATAAGAACTGAGTTAGGTTATCTGAAAGGATTTGTAATGCCAAAGCCTTCCCTTGGATTCCACTGCTTGGGTTTTTCTGTGGTAGTGAATTTATGTGAGACTCTGAATCCTTATCGAGCACTTCGAAGGGTGAAACAATTTTACGTGAAGTAGGTAAGCCAGTATGATACATCCAACAAATCAAACCGCTTCTGTAACTCCTGTAAAGCATTTTGGATGGAAGTGAAAACGGTTGTCCCGTCAACTTCGGTTTTGAAATAGGTAACCTTTAAAAAGCAGCTTGATGCCATTTCAGCAGATGCAGGCTGACACACAGCAAGCTGCTTCACAGGGTTTTTGGAGTACCTCTGTCGAGCCTTGCCGTTGTAGAATCACAAGCTTACAACACAACTTGACACTACAGAAGAGGCAGAGCAGCGCGATTGCCAATTTAACTGCCAGTTGCATGTGTGCCTAGATTCTGATTTTTGCTTTTTTTGAGAGATTTGATCCTAAAGGTACCTTTGCTAGATCTCACCTTCCTGATTTCCAAACCCGCTAAATCTTGACAAAAGCCACAGAAATGTTCTCAGCAGCTGTCAGGAGCTTGCTAAAATGCTTAATAATAACGTGTTTCTGTCTTGTGGCTGTGAGTGAGATGCAGGGCTGCGTGCTTAGCTGCTAAGTTAGGAAATGCTCATTCTGAGTGGCCAAGATTGTATTTTTGAAGATGAATACATGAATGCAGATGGTCTCATGTCGGGGGTTTGGTTTATCCTGGCTTTGTTTGCAAAACTGCTTCCTTTCAGACTAGTGAAAACTGACTAGATTCCACCTATGCCTGAAAAGTAACATTAGATAAACAATAAACATCGTCCGTTGCCTTCCTAAAAGCCTTGTACAGAGGAAGCCTGACAGATTTTTTTTTTGTTTGTTTTGCACTTTACACATGGCCAACCATGGCCACAACAAAAGTTACTCAAGGGTTAGCTTTTAGGAAAGTGAGCCCACGCAACCTGAGGTGGCACTGAAATCTCACCGTGACGCTCCAGAGGATGGGACAGAGGAGGGAATATGTATTTGTTACATGTCTAATGGATCTGCCCTGTTCATTGAGAGTAAATATTTGCTGGTTCCAAGTAGCGTTTGTAAAAGACACTGGGTGACGTGAAGGCACGGTATGCCCAGCAGTGCTTTTTGGTAGTTGATAGCTCACTCCTGTTTTGGACGCTGTGAAATTGCGACAGTGGCTTTGCAGTACTCAGGACGTTTAAGTTAAAAGTGGTCTTCGTTGTTAAGCCTTGTAATTTATGAGGGTTTTGTTTTTTTTTTTCTCCCGCAGCCCTCCTCAAACCCGATAGCTCTTTCAGTTTCACAGTTGGCCTCATGTTCCACTTTTCTTTTTGCTTTGAAGGCTGTGTGGAAGCCTTTGCCAGGGTTTGCAGTTGTACTGCTCTGTGCAGGACTGGGTAGCTGTGCTTGAAACCATATGGGCGTTACTCTTCAAGAATCGTTGCTGCCGTTCCCCATTCCCCTGTCGTATTAAAACCAATGCTGAGGACCAATTCATTAGCAGTGTATCACGCTAGAAACTGTGAAGTGTCACATACTTGCATGATGCCATTTTAAAATATAAGGTCTTGTAGACTTTGCTTTTTTTTGGTGTTTTGGGGCTTTTTTTTAGGTGAAAACTGGGCACATTAAATGCACTGAAAAATTGTTCAGGTTCAGAAGGATTTACATATGTAGTGCATCTGAACCATTTCTCTCTAAAATATCTTCCTCTTTTATCCTCCCTCGTTCGGCGGGTTCATCGCTTAGGGACCTGAAACTGCTGGCATGCGTAAAAAGTGCAGTCCCACTACTGTGAGGAGTGCCACCGAAGTGATTGCAGTGATTTTCAGTAAAGGCTAGTGCCTTGTATGATGGCAGAAGGGGACTAGCCCTTGCCTTCTAAACTCCGCAGGGCAGGGGAATTGTCTTTGAAGTACTTTCCGTAAAGCGCCCGGCGCGTCTGTGTGTGCCAGAAAATGATAAATAATAACAAACAGTAGCTGAATAATTTATGTAGGCTTCTTTTTTGATTATTATTAGTATTTTGGAATTTGCCTATAGGGTACTTCCTAGCAAAAAAAGAAAAATGCCAGAGTAGCTTCCAGCTGGGGCAAGATGTGCTCTGCTGGCAAGAGAAGCTTTTAATCGAAACAGAACCCATATTTAATCGATAGTATCTTCTGAGAAGCCGTTGGGCCAAGGGGAGCTGGCGTAAATCAGTGCATGTCCCCTGAAGTCTGCAGGGACACGACTGAGTTACACCAGATGACGTGAGTGTCCTTTTTCGCTTTTAACAATTTCCCTTTAATCTTCTTACCACTTAAACTTTTACTGTGATCTGCCCACATTCCAGGAGTGTGGAATGAAGATGGGGTAACATTTCCTTACTTTCCTCCTCCTTTCAGCCTTTGGTGGCTTTTCTTTTGCGGGGTGATGTATGCTTTATTAGCTATATATGCTCAAGTGTCCTCTTCAGACCTGTAAAGGTAGCCCTCATCTTCAAAACCACACCTGGAAAGGAGTGTCGTATTCAGAAACACTCCAGTCTTTCCTAGCTTGCCTGATGCAGGTGCATTGTAAATAGCTTCCCAATCATACTGTATTTGTGATTAAGGCTTCCTAAATGTTGTTGTTAGTAACCCTCTTACCGGCAATTTGTATCATGTGAAGAGGTTTGGAAACGTTGCACTCCACATCTATTTCCCAGAATGTTTTCATTGTGTCTGCCGAGTGTCTTAGTGTTTTGCTTACTAAACTGCATCATCCCTATGGACTAGTTGAAAACGCTGAGTGTGTACATCTTGTGTGGTGGGAAGACCCAAATGATATTTAGGCAGTAAAGAGGAGAAATAAATTCGTTTCCTTTTTTTTTTTTTTCCAAGCCTCTAATAAACATTTTTGAAGGCAATGTTAGTAAACCAGTTCTTGATAGACATGGTGAAACAGTGTTTGAGTAGAGGCACCCATTTTCAAAAGTTCAAGCTCAATCTGGTTCTTGCCTGGTGGAGTATAATGCCATTTTAGGAATTCCAGCATAAATACTTTAAACAGAAGTTTCTTTGTTAAGTAATGCAGAAAAGTAATCAAGTTTCTTAGATAGTTGCCCAAAATACTTGTGTGTGTGCACTTGTGACACACACACACACACACAGAGCGGCTATGAGGAGAACACGATTAACTGCCTACTGAGCTTTATAAACTAATAATATCTTGGTTGGAAAAAAAAGAGGTAGTAAGATGAAAGTCTTGTGCCCAGATGCTGCGCTGCGGAAAGGTCACGCAGAAATGTCTGTGGAGCCCGATAACAAGTGGATTCTGTGAGTGGAAATGAGCATATTCCATTTCCTTTGAGCTGACTGGAAAGTTACTTTCCTCTTTCCAGCTTTGCCAGTTCTTCCAGAGCTGTGAAGGAACGTAGTAACGAAACCTTTCCTCAACATTTTACATTAAGGCAGGAAATGCGTGTAACTACAACATTTCAAGACACGTAGGAAACCAATCCTATACGCAATCATTTTAGTTCTTACAGGCACGCAGACACGCGTTCACTTTTCTTTTGTAGTTAGGAAAAAAGTTTGGATGGAAATGGAGCTGCAAAAGGGCAAGAGTCAATGCCAAAAAGAAAAAAAAAGGAGTAAAGCACATTTCAGACCCTGCTTTGGTTTTGTTTTGTCGGTGATACAGTATTTGCTGAGAGGGAAAACAGTCTAACAAAACTCTTCAGTTGACTGCAAGGCTGTAAGAGTTTGCCATCCCCACGGATGTGTGTCTCTTCAGCATATCTCCGGCTTGCGCAAGGAGACATGTTTTCAGTCTTTTCTTGGTATTTATTGTCAGAAACACTTTGCAAGTCCTAAATTAGTCCTGGTGGGGCATCAGCTTCAGTTGAGTTATGACAGTTTGTAGTGGGCTGAAGATATGATCCTGCACTGACCTGGCAAAGAGAGCCTGATGCTGATAATGTAACATTCAGGGAAGCGCATGTTATGGTAGGGAAAACTGAGCTTCGAGATTTTTATCCTAAAAGCATACATTTATCCTTTCGTAGGAGAAGAAAGTTCTATTATTTCACTGTTCTTAATGTTTCAGTGTTTTCTCAAACTTCTCTGCTTTATTTACAAACTCCAGCTGAGATCGAGTCCCCCAGACTTGCATTGTAGATGGCTCTGTCTGACGGTGTTTTAGGATTGCAAATACTTCCCTGGCATTTAATTCGTACCTCAAATAAAACAGTTTCTCTGTTCAGACCCCTAGGATTGTAACAGCAGTTTGTGAGTTGGAGAAAGATTTCTGTCGAGTTTTTTCTTGTTTGAACCTTTTTTAGTGAAACTGCAGAGGTGTGCGAAAGACCAGGAGTGGATGCTGGGGAGTGAAAAAGCAATGTAACTTGTAAGTGAAGATCAGTAAAGCTAGGATTGCTTTTTTTTTGTGTGTTCCTGAAAAGAAAAACACTCCCAAGATTTTGGTTTTTTTTTTCCTCTGTAAGTTTTATGAGTATTATAAAAGAGTGGAAGAGGTGATCTATTGTGGATTGCTTCTGTCTGTAGCAAGGATTTGTTTGAAGGCAAGATCTCAGAGGATTTTCTACATTAACTACAGTACAGTCCCGGACAGCCACAAAAGCTCTGCATGGTGCCCACTCCTGTAAGGGGGTTTTGTTGTTGTTTTGAATATGCTTCTGCATTATAAACAATTTGAGTAGTGTATTGGACACACTATACTGAATAGCAGGACACCCAAAAGTTGGGTGGATCGGGAGCTTAATCCTTCAGCCCTGGCTGTGCAGTTGTGTTTGTGCAAGCTGAGCGTCCAGTTACGCGCGTCTGATTGCGGAGGGAGGGGAACACATGAGACGCTGCAGACAGAAAGTTGTCCGTGTGGGAGTGTTTGCAAGATCAGAGCCTTGTACTGTATGTTGGCCCTCCCGATTTCAAAATGAAAGCGTATTAACCTGTAAGTGTATTTACCCTTAATGTAAGTACACATTGACAGAATCCCAAAGTCTTCTGCTGCGACTTCATCTGCCGGGCTGCCTAGAACTTGCTCATAAAACAAATCTCACGTTTGGGTTTTGTTTTCTTCTAAAATGTGCCCGATCAAAGCAATTGTTAGAAATGACACTATTTGATAAGATCATCAACTCAAAATAAAGGGGGAAATGAGATCTGACTGAGGTAAAACCAGGTAAATAGCTTTCAGCTCTGCTTTTGTTATTCAAGAAGAACTAGAAACAATAGGTGCTGTTTAGAGTCAGGAGCTGCCCTTCTAACCTCTGCTGCTCTTAAAATGCCTGGAGGTTATTGCATGGTTCATGGTGGCTTTTATGCTTGCGGTTCAACTTTTAATTTTCTAACAAAAGGAGATGCAGCACCAGCCTGCTGATAAACACCACCCGGAACAGTCGGGTGGAAAAATGGAAACATTCCTCACGCTTTTATTTCCCTCCTTTCCAGTTCCTGAAGTACACTGGCACATTTTTTAACTGAGGCAGGAGAGCACCGCCGTGGGAGCTGGAGACTGCCTTTTAAAAAGCAGGAACATTATTTCTACGAGGGTGGGATGTGCTTTTGCGTTCAGTAGACCCAGCCCAGATGCTGCCTGATGTTCTGGGCAGTGATCTCAACGTCCTCAGTGGCTGTATCTATCTCAACAAAATCTCTAGTTCTTGCTGCACTTGGCTAAATCGAGATGAGTTAGCATAAACCCAGCCTTGTCAGCATCGAAAGCCCGGCTGCCTGGCCTGGAAGTGTTCCTGCGAAGCAGGAGAAGCCCCGTCCTCACGCATGCTGCTTGGCTTTGCTGGCGTGAGCGTGTCCGGAATGCTGTGCTTGCTGTGATGCTTTGTGCTCGGACACCACTGCGATCGCAGGAGAGAAGGGGTCAACTTCTCAAGGTGTTGTTTTCCAGCACAGCTGAAAGTAATGGAATGTAACAGTTTTAGGAATGTACACCTGTGAGTATATAATAAGGGAGTATCTGTTTGTGTGTTTTCACCGCTGACTTTTAGATCAAAGGTCCCCTAGGTGTTGTTGTAGTTTAGAAAAAGGGAAAGGGGCCACATGTCTCACCAACTGTGACCTGTCGTCTTGCTCGTTGTTTGCAAGTTTTCACTAGGCAATCAGTGAATCAGAGCCTGTTTCCAGGAGGTGACTTGCATATGGATACTCGGTTAAAAAAGCAGCAGGTTCAGGTCTTGGTGATGAAAAGAAGAAATACCGTCAGCAAGTTCTGCTGCTTAAGTATCAAAACTGATGTCCAGTCTTGCATGGGATGATGCTGGGATGTTGTCCCCAGCACTTAAAAAAAACCCATTGTGTTTTGAGGCAGGGAGCGTGACTCCTGGGTGACTGATGCCAGAAGGGCTGACAAGTTAGCTGAGAAATGGTTTCAAGCTTTTACAAGCACATACCAGATTAAGCATCTTCGGTCTTTTAAAAGTACATGCCAGTTAAAATGCTGGGGAAGAGCCCGTCTCTTGCCTTTCAGCTTGCTTAAAGCTAAAGGAAACGTATCCCAGTCGTAGGAGGATTCCCCAGGCCCTGGAAGTTGTTTAATTAATCGTCACTTTCAGCCTATTCATTAAAGAGTTTTTTCTTTTCCCACAAGGGCAAGTGAAAATGCACCTGGGAGAAACGGTGACACCTGTTAAATCCTCTCCCATCGTTAAGCACAGGTTTGGGTGGTTTTTTTAAAGAAAAAAGAAGAAATCACTTCTTTTTAGACGCACAGTGTAGGCAGAACTGTGCTTGCTGGCTTTTTATGTAGGTTGTGTGGGATTTGTGCCGGTACGTATCTGTGTCATTATTATGCTGTTACACCTGGCAGTATTTCTCATCTTCTTCAACTGAATTAGCTTAAACCAGAAAGAGCAGCTTTTAAAATCCATTACTGTAGAGGGACTTCTACCATCAGATTGTCCCTTGCTTCTGTGGCACACCTGACTCGGTATCTGTATAACAAAGGTGTATGAGGTGAGAGTCAAAAACTATACTCGTAAGAGTCTTCAGATGTTTTCTGCGTCTGTTGCATTAACATTTTGGTCACGATAGACGTCTCGGCAGCTTGTGATGTAATTTATCATGTTGGCTTCAGTGCTGAGGCTCTGTCAGCAGCAAGGAATTTCGAGAAGAATTTTCCATTGGCTCAACAAAACCAGCAGCAGCAGCACTGTGAGAATTTTACATGGAAA
Source organism: Urocolius indicus (assembly GCA_013401255.1). Lineage (NCBI taxonomy): Eukaryota > Metazoa > Chordata > Aves > Coliiformes > Coliidae > Urocolius > Urocolius indicus. Next base: position 10,804 of record WBNH01002869.1, read on the forward strand.
TCTGAGCATAGACATGGCCTAAGGGAAACGACTCTGATTTTGGCCCACGTCTGGTGAGCAGTAGTAAGCCAAGGGCTGTTGGGTAATTGTGGTGTCAGGAGCTTAGCTCGCTGTCTGTGCTCCATGTCTGTAAGACCTCTTGCAATCTTTTCACAACATGTTGTGGAAAGTTATTAGTGTGTGTATTACTGTGTGCACTAGATAATCCGCATTTTTTCTCTTTCCCTGTGGGCTCTGCAGCTCCAGTTTGCTCTGGATGAATTCCTGGGGCACGCTGCTTGCTGACTGTACTCATGCCTGGGAAAGCGGTATCTTACCAGGCGATGAAGACTGGTTTTAGGACAGTTTGAGATATTCTTTCTGAGGTAGTCAGATAGAGTCCTCATTTTTTCCCTTATCTGGATTTATTCCACGGAAAAATCACAGGATGGGTGTAATTTGCAAATGTTTGGTTCAGCTGCACGGTTTTCACAGTGAGCTTTCCCAGTCAGAGGGTGGGGAAAATATGCAGGGAGGCCTGTGACACCATTTCTCACAACCCTCGGCCACATGGTTCTGTTTTATTTTTGCTTTCTGCTGGCAGGCACTAAAAGGGGTGTTAATTCGTGGCCTGCTAGTTTTGCTTAGAAGGCCTGTTCAGCCACCAGCACAAAACAACAAAAATAGGGTTACCAGCCTTGTGGGCTGTGGCTGCTGTGGTGCAACAGCAGCACGTGCTGCTACCATCACGAGGCTGGACTATAGTAATTCCCTCACAGTAAAGCCTTCAGCTGAGCTTCTCCTTTGCCTGCCCCGTGCTCTCTGGGCAAAGCAGCACCGTGGTTGCTTGCCAGCTGGTTATGCTGTATGTTTTCTGTGTCAGCCCTCAAGTTTTGTGGGTTGATAAGCCATGAAAGGGCGACTTGGCTTTAAGGTGCTGCTGCTGTATGTATTTCAAAGGTAAGTGCTGGGACCCGGTTGCCTTACAGGTAGCTCCCTGGAGCTTCAATCTGAAGGATATTTGCCCTCAGATGCTAACCTGATTAATTTTCCCACCATTACATTGGCTACAAGCAGGGGTGGTGAAATGTTTACCTACCGGACCCTGCCCCAGCGCTTCAGATTTGCCTCTTCAATCATTTGGCCAGTGTCATTGTTTCAAAAGGCATGGGTCTACAGCAGCTCGAGCTGTCTCTTCTGGTTCCTGCCTTCTCCCAGGCTCTGTTGCTGGCGCACAGCTGGTCCATAGGAGCCACCTTGCAGCCCTCAATCTGCAGGCTAAGCCACAGAAAATCAAGCAGCTTTCTAGAAGTGGGGTTGTCTCTCTGAACTGTCTTTTCACCGAGCGGACACGCTCCACTGCTGATAGCAAAGGTGATGGTGGGAGCTGATGGCCCGGATCAGGGGGAATGGTAGCACGGTCCTAGCACCAGCACAGCTTAGTTACCTTGGAAGTGTTGTAAAAATGCACCTCTTCCCGAGCACAGCGGTTATTGCACATATTTCTGAGCCGGAAAGCCTTTTCATTGCTTTATCACCTGTCTGTACACATCAGGCAGCGAGACAAAAGCTGGGGGCATGTTCTGCATCCCTGTTAAAGGGCCTGGGGGTGGTAGTGGTGTTTGCTTTAAGTGTTATCAAAGTCCTTTGTGGTTGCCAGTGACTGAGAGCTGGCCTGGATTGTCATATTAGTTTTCTTTATGTTTGGTGATAATATATCAGCATAACAATTTCCAAACTGGGAAGCCACACCACTTTAACTTAAACCCAAGGAACAAGGGGTCGATCCGGCCGGTCCCTAATTCCTGCTTTCTGCAGAACACTGGGCAGTACCATAGCAGGCATTTTTTGGCTGAGGCACTGAGTCTATTTGCAGTGATTTACGTAAATATTTTATTTCTGGAGGAAATGCCACTCTCTGTACTTCATACTTAAGGTGATCAGCCAGTGGGAGAAAATGAGCTTGCTGCTAAGGAAGATAAAACACTTCCTGATTATGTTATTGCCTTTCAAATACCTTTTTTTTTTTTTTTTTTTTTTTGCTTGTGGATTTGGTTTGGTTTGGGTTTTTTTTTTTTTTTTTCCCATTAAAAAGCCACCAAAGAAGTAGGAGCTGTCTGAGTCTGGAATTGGGAATGACAGATCTTTTAATTTTCTTACTTTGGACATCAGCTGAAGTGCTGAAAAAAAAACCACCAAAGCACCAAGTCCTGGGTATGTGACAGGCACAGCTTAAAAACAACAGCAACAGGAGTCTGATGAAAATACATTGTCCTGGCAGTTGCTTGATTTTTTTGTCTTTTAATTTATCGTGTGTTAAAAGCCAGCAAAAAAAAAAAAAGCCAAACCCCAATGATGTGGAGAGTTTAAGGAGAGGAGGAAAAACAACCAACCAAGAGTGAAAGGGGGATTTTGATTACAAAAATAAATGCAGCAACAAGCGTAATTCCTTCTGTCCTCAGCATAATGTAAAGGTTTTCATCCTCGGAGGGGCTTTGTTGTGTTCCAAGGATTCCTAGCATGAAGTGATTTCTATGTCTTTTTCACTCACATTTAAGTGGGATTCCTCTCAGATAAACAAAGTAACACACACTCAAAGACTCTTTCTGCCTCATTTAAACACCCCACCTTATCAAAACTCCATTTCCCTGAGTGATGGATCTTGGCTCTGGATGGGGGAATGAAGTATTCAATTACCTTATTTTCATGTGCTAATGAAGCAGAATGTGGCTTTAGGGGGTTTCTTTTCAGCAAGGTAGCCTGTTTGGTTATGCACATGCCGCCTTCTTATGTTTCCTTCCAGGGCTCTGTCTGCACTCAAGCGGTGGTCTTAATGGGCAACAGTGGCTAATCTGTCTGCCTGACAACAAGCCTTGGCCTTCTTCAGCACAGCAGGAACAGCCCTGGCTTGTAATTAGCGGGACCATCGAGCCCAACTGTTCGCCTCAAAATTATTTCTTTTGGCACCTCTTGCAACAAGTTTATAGGCCGATTCTGTTTTGGTTGGTTGTGTTTTTTCTTTGCCCCCAGTTCTCCTTGCATCAGCGGGCGCTGGCGCGAGCTCTGTGAGCTCCGAGACGCGCAGCGGAGCGGCAGCAGGTTTGTGCGCTGATAACTGGCTGCCTTCCAAACGGGAAACGTGCAGCTGAAACCTTCGCTGTCCTTCGTTCAGCTGATCTTAAAAGTGCAGCCGCATTTGTGGCTGACAGTCAAACGATACAGGCAAGTGTTTTAATAGCAACGTCACGCTGCTGCCAGTGCGGGAGAGGTGTGTGTACCACTTGGGCACTCTGCGGCATTGGCACCTCCTCCTCTGGCACTCTCAGCCTTACCTCCATGAGAGTGGCACCATTCAGACTCCTGGAGCAGAGCTTTTACTTTGTGCTTGGCTGAAACTGGACATAAGTGTTCAGTGCTCTTTAGCTGCACTTAGTCCTTTTAGCACTGTATAATGAAAATTAACACATTGTGGGGGTTTTCCTAGCGACTGTATGCTAGGAATTACCGTGTCAGCTTCACCACGGTGGACGGGGGAGGGAAATAACCATCTGCTAGTTACTCACTGCCGGTTATGAAGTTGAGGAATTGGAAAAAGGCAGCAAATTTCCCTTCTTTCCCCTTACTCTGAAGAATGAAATTAAAAAGCTTTACAGAGCACCTTGAAACAAATCCAAGTTTAGATTTGGTTTTTGTGGAGACTTCTAAAGAAAGTGAAGAGCGACTTAAATGGCTGTAGTAGGTGTAAGAGTTCAGCCTTCAGTTCTCCTGTAAAGCATTAACAGGGGGAGCAAGAGACTTTTAATACTCTCACCTTTTCCCCCTAAGACTTATGAAGAATATTCCTAAGAATTATCCAGCAGCATAATGAAACTCGACTGCCAGTAGCTGATGGTAACTAGTAAGTAAAAGGAAGAAGTGTAACAGACACTGAGTAGTAGCACAGGGTTTGTAAGGTGCACCGTGCTGCTGGGCTTTCTGTATTCTCCTGGAGGAAAAACAGAGGAACAGAAAAGTATGAAAACAAACAGGACGCAGTCTGTCACAATGACACTAAGGTAAATGTAGTGGTAATAGTCCTGTCATGGATTAACAGCTGAAAAAACAAAGGTGGTGAGTGGTAATAGTCCTCATCTCTCCACCTGGAGAAGGCTCCTGTTGAGATGGAGCTTTTGAACATTGGCATTGGGAGCAGTGTGTGTTTAGGCTCTGAGAGATCAAGAAGCTGGCGTGATGGGTGAAGTTACCTGGCCAGTGGTTTGAGGTTATGTATGTTAAGGCTGCTGGGGGAAGATAACTTGAGGACTATGCAGGAAAGCTAGGTAACTTAATAACACACTTGTGTCTGAAGTACATCACAGACCAGATTTGATGGATGCAGTGACTTTGCTGGTTCCTCTCCATGGCAATGTTGTGCTGCACTCCTTGAATCCAGCTCTCACCCAAACGCCCCAGCCTGTGTAGCTCCCTGGAAACTCACCTCTGTGAGGGAAATTCCCAGCATGCTTCCACCCTCCAGCCTTCCTCCCCTTGGGGAGGGAATTTCAGTGCCTCTCCCTTATCTCCTGGCTATCCTATCTCCACGGTAAGCTGAGGGAAAATAAAAGTGTAGTTGGAGCTCTGCAGAGCAGTGGCTGTCCTTGGTAACCAGAGAAGCATACTGTGATCTGAACAAAGCCACAGCACTTCTTTTATCCCTTAAATCTGGGGTAACAGTCCCGTGCTCTTTCACTAGAGTTGGGTAAAAGAGGTTTCCGTGACTAGTAGCTTTGTTTGCCAATATGTGCCATTCTGGAGATTTGGTTGGTTAGGAATTTGATTTGGTTGGTTAGGAATTCAAGTTGTTGTTCTGGTTAAGAGCTGGAGAGTTTTCAGTTGAAGCTGGTTTTTTTTTGTTAAGCTTTTAATTTCTTTAATCATTCTCAAAGAACAGCATCTCAGTGTCTCTTTCAAAATAAAGCATGTATTTGTTTTAAATACACAGGCTTTCTTTGAGAACCCTTGATGAGACATGTTTTGTTTGACATTGCTTAACATCATTCATTTGTCCCAAACCAAAACTTCTTCACTGTGCAGAAAAAAAGCTCCCAACTCTTGCCTTCTTAACTGGTTTTGAGACAATTCTCCTCCTCCTCTCCTCCACCCCCTTTTCTATGTCTCTTTCTTGGATCTGAGTAAGAGAGCATCTTGAAGTCACTGAGGCAAACTTTCCAGTGTTTTGAACAAAATAAAGGGAAGCAACGCAGGGAATGTCTCCTGACTCGGAAAATTAAACTTGTTTATAGTGCTGCACTCGGCACCAGTCAGCTCTGCAAGAGCAGACACTTAATGTGCATTCAGAGCTGGCAGTACATCAAAATTCACAATACCTATTGTCACTTAAACTGCTTACCTGTGCTTCTTCTCAGAACAAAAATCAACTTGTTACTTCTTTAGTTACTGAAGCTTTTAGCTTATCTCCCGGGAGTTTCTGAATTGAGAACATCTCACTGAAGTTATTAACTCCTGACCCGCTTTCAGGTTCTTACACACCAGCACCTTGCAGCACCATTTGGAAACATCGCAGAGGTCTTTGTTTCCATCAGCATCTTCAGAAGTTTGTAACTGGTTGTGTTTTGGAAAACTCCTCTCAGGAAAAAAATTAAATTTTTCAGCACTTTCCATTTTAGAATGATGATGATGATGCCAGGAAAGAGAAAAAACATGTTATGGTGGTAGAAGTAGTATCTTCTACTTCATCTTGATGAGAAGTGTTGAGTTCACTGCATAGCAAGCTGTGATATAGCTTCGTATGCTTAAATATGCATAACTGCTAGGCATGGATTTTCACAGAATCACAGAATGGTGGTGGTTGGAAGGGACCTGCAGAGATCATCCAGTCCAGCCCCCTTGCCAAAGCAGGTTCCTCTCGCTTAGGAGGCACAGAAACGTGTTCAGGCGGGTTTGGAAACCTCCCGAGAAGGAGCCTCCACACCCTCCCTGGGCAGCCTGGGCCGGGGCTCCCTCACCTCAGCACTGACACAGTTTTTCCTTAAGTGGAACTCTCTGTGTTCCAACTTCTTTCCATCACCCCTTGTCCTGTCACTGGACACTACAGCAAAAAAGTGTTGCTCCATCCTCTTGACATCCACCTTGTAAGTATTAACGAGATGCCCCCTCAGTCTGTCTCCTCTTCTCCAGGCTGAACAGAGGAGATTGTTGTGTAAGAAGCAGTTGTCTTACTGAATCTCAGCCACTGTAGAGGGAACTGTGAAAGGTGTACGATCGTACGGTGTAAGGCTTGTATATAGTAGGTATATACAGCATAACCATTGAATTTGGAGCGGTGAACTGCAGTACTTGGTGCCTAACAGTTTATAGGAAGTTTGGGTGTACCATTACTTCAGAGATGCACTGGTTAGCAGTCCTCCTGTCTGCTTATATTGAATGTAAAACTTACCGCTACTATGAAACATAAAGCCATCAGTCTCAATGACCAAGCAAAACCAGGAAGAACCCGGGTACAGAAATAGCCAAAGTCTTTCAGGAAGGGAAGTCTGCCTCTCCAGTGAATTGACTACAGAGCAAAGATGAGCATTTAGATCATGCTGCTTCTTGCGTATCAATAATCTTACACAGGCGTACAGTGCCACTGAGTTCTCTTGTGGCAGAAGAGGCAGAAAACCTCCATGCCACTGCATTAGATTCAACCTGCAGACCTTCATTTGCAAGTAATCATAAAGCCACACTTTGAGGGTGTTGTGTGTTGCATTTCACTTCAACTTCTGAGTAGTCTTAAGGACCCGAGCAAGTAAAGCCACAGCAGTAGCCTGTTCTTGAGGTGACCAGAATATGGTAAATGTCATAAATCCACATCTGAAATAAGAGGTTAATCGCTCTTTACCAAGCGCAGACAAAGAAAAAAGGCTCTTTGATGTGGCTGTAGTGTAGTATCAGCTTTGTCTCTAACAAGACCTCTGCACTTCAAACTTGATTTGTGTATAAAAGGCTGTAATGTTGGGTGGGAAGGCTGATACGGGCTTATCCTTCCCGCAGTCTCCACCCCCACTCGCCTTCTGCACCTCATGGGTGATCTCTGTTTTGGCTGGCTTGAGTCTCAGCCAGCTAGTCATGCCAGCCCAATCACCTAAAAACCCCAGATAATCCCATTCCAGTGCATAAACCAGAGCAGCCATAACAGCAACAAACAATTGCATAGCAACTGCGGATTGCAGACATACACCCACTGGAGACGCCTGGGGAAGCAGGGGACCTCAAGCACTGCTGCCCAGGCAGCAGCACCTCCGGTGGCAAATGACACTGTGTTGTCTCCCTCCGGTTCCCAGGACATGCGGCAGTTTCTATACCTACAACAATTCATACCCCTTCTTAGTACTGGCATTGCCTTGCCACCTCGCTGCTCCTGCTACCCGTTGTGTGCCTGGGGCATGACCTACATAGTAAGTACTTAAAGGATCCCTCTTCCATGCTTTCCTCGTGCACAGTCCTCCTTTGCTCTAGGCATTTTGCCACTGTGAAGGAGCTAGCTTTGGAATACCTGACCTGACAGCATAAGACAGGACAGTGCCCCTTGTAGACAGCGGACATGGCAAGCAAAATCATAAAGGATGGAATAACTTAAGAGCCTCTGGTGGGGCGACTGTGCTGTCCTTCTGCTGTGCTCTTTCCACACTGCCACTGCCTTTTACGGAGCTTTATGCTTTCAAAAGGAAAAGGGGGTTAGGTGTTCTATTAGGTAAGAAATGTCCTTACAGTCACATTAATGTAATGAAGCTGTTACATGGATCATTGGTCTTTGCACATCAGCCATGAAATGATGTTGGCGGGTTTGAGAGGAACTCCTCAGCTCCTGCGTAGGTTCCACTTGCATCAGAGCAGCCAGTCAGGGATGTGTGAGAGAGGGTTTCACTTCCTTCAGAATTCAGCCTTCAGAATGCATGCTCAGCCTGACTACTGAGAATTAAAGGGGTCTCATGTGTTACCGCAGCAGAGCAGCCTCTGCTGCAGCTCATGTGCCGGCGAGCTTTCAGGTGCAGGGACTCGGGGTGCTGCGGGGCATGGCACAGCACGGGGCTGGCCCCGTGATCTCTGCCTTATCTGAGCCCTGCTGCAGCCAGTGCTGGAGCCCACTGTCGGGACTGTGCTTGTACTGCTGGAAAAACACTGTCCCTGTCTGCAAAGTCTGGGCCTCCAGTGAGGCTGCAAGGGTGCTTCAGCTGCTGAGTTACTGATGGCCCAGGGGAAGCAGTGGTAATAGCCCTTTCAGCACTGTCCATACAGCGCTGGCTGCACCGGTGTATGAAAACCAGCAGTGACCAGCTATGCAGCATAACTGCTAGCATGGCTGTGCCTGGGCAAAGTGCATCTGTTTGGACTTGAGGAAAGAGTTTGAGCACTGAGCTGCCTGTGGTGCTTTCTCCATGAGGAGTGTAAGAGTGAGGTGTGCCTAGAAGCCCTCTCCTCCCACCCCATGGGCTCATGGGGTAGAGGTAGCATGGCAGGTAGGGCAGTCTGCTCCTGGGCTGAAATGTGGTCTCATTTTATTAACCAACTTGAGATCCCCACGGCGCTCCGGCCTCCGTTCCTCTGCCCGGCTGTAAGCAGGGGAAGGCAGGTGTTCTCTCATCAGTGTCTCAGCAAATGGAGAGAGAAGGCGGCAGTGGAAAAGGTGACCGCCGTGCTTCTGACCATGTGGGCTGTACGTGTCCTCCCAGCGACTGAAACACGACGGGCTGGGGGAATTCAGAAGGCAGCCTCTTGATTCGTGTGAGGGCTACTAAGGAAAACAGGGCTGTTTTGGGTGTCACTTGTCAGCCAAGCAGTTGGGTTTTTTTTGCCAGATATTCCTTGCAACGTGTAACGTGCATCAAAGGGCTCTGCATTGCTTTCCTCTTTAACTGTTTTATAATAAGGCAGGTATGAATTGTAAAGGAAGTAGTAATCAAAGGAGATTCGTAGCTCCTGGCAAATAAATCCACCCTGTAATCTTTTACTTTTGGTTATGTGGTTTAATGCCTCTGTGTGGTAGATTGTTAGATGTATCGCCCGTTGATATCACAAATGTATCGGTTCCAAATCTGCTGTGTAGGCACTGCAGATTGCAGCTGACGTGGGGGACCAGGTATTGTCCTGGAGGTTACTCCTCCATGCATCAGAAACGCAGTTTTTCTCTTACCCGGGTAAGGAACGGGAGAGGAGCTGATAGAAGTCGCTCATCACTAGCCATGAAGCATCCATGACCTTGTTTGCTTTGAGCTAGTTTTCAGACCAAGAAAGCATTGACATTTCTTTTCCCTCCTTTTAGATTGATGGGTGGAAGCAGTCCTTAGGATCTGACTGTTTTCAAAACAAAATATCTGACCCGAAAGGTAATATTTATAGCAGGCAGCTAATAGAAAACACGCTTTGCCCTCTCTGCGTCCGTCTGTGTCCACTGCGTGTGTGTGTGTGCGCTCTCCACGTCCCCTCCTGGGCCTGACCTCTGCCATGCACACTGTGGCTTCATTGACTTCGCCTCCTATTCCCTCCTCCTGATAAATGAATCACTGGAAGCAGCGGAGCTCGGTATGCGGGGAAGCAGGGTGCAGGAAGTTCATGGCAGCCCCGTGCCACTCTGACCCTCCGCAAATGTCCCCTCCTGCCGGAGTGATGGATGGAGCGTGGCTCCTGCGTCACTCACTTGTGAACCCTGAAGGTCACCCCAGAGACCGTATTCTCCCTTCAGAAAGAGACCCCGGAGGGATATTGATTTAGTGACATCTAGCAAGGACTGACCCTGTCAGTCAGGGCAGTAATGTCGGAGCGGGGAACGGTGTTAGCGTTGGGTCACTGGCTCTAAAGCAGGAGGAAACGATAGCTGGATGCCACAAAAGCCCTCCTCTGGCTCGCTGACTGGATCTGGCAGGTGGGAAGGGGCTATTTTGGATGAGGTATCTCTGATGGAGCAACTGCAGTCCCAGCTCTTGCCGTGAGTGCTTTGCATCATTTGCCTCCCTTTTTTCTTCCAGGAAACATGTCTTATCAGCAGGACAGTGGGGTCTCTAGGGAGCTTAAGAATGTCCGTGGAATTAGAAATGGTGCCTGCACTTCTTTAAGCTCCAGTTTCCTGTGCAAATCTAGTTCTCTGACGTTTGGACCCCTGTGCATGTCAATAAGTATGTGATCGTTCAGTGAGGGTTTGCTGTGACAGCAGGGGCAGGGAAGGTGCTCAGTGGGATTCAAGGTAGGCACGGAAAAGGCAGCGAGATGCCTCCCTCCACTGAAATGAATGTGGAGGGGTAGAAGCAAACCAGTTGCAAAAGGAGCATTTGGAGTGAAGAGAAAAGAACCTTGGGCCGAAGCAAATGACGACTCTGGTCTCCCTTCTCAGCCCCTACCTGAGACGCAGCAGCCTACCGTCAGGGCACCCGCAGTACCATGGTCTGGCCATAGCTGTACACTTCCCAGACATTCGAAAGCACAGCCTGGTTTTTCCAGCCAAAATTGTCGGCACACCAAACTGCAGTGGCTTCACAACAGTCCTAAAGCTGGAAACCTGACAGGAAAATGCAGCGTTCCCCACACACCATGAAGTTCCAGGTTTTGGTTCAGCCATCACAGGTTCGGAAATAGAGATCATGGTCTAAGCCAGTTGGAATTTGAGTGAATTTAAGCTGAGCGTTTATTAAAGCTCTATTTAGACTGGGCCATGATGAGGCTGGATTGCAGAGCTACAGGCTGTGATCAACACTCAGCAGGAGGTTATTTAGATTAAATACCAACTGTCTTGGAATGGTGGGAAAAGTTTCAGACAGAAGTTTTATTTACTGGTTTTTGGACAAAGTTGTGGGCTTGCAGTAATATTTCAGGAATTCTGCTGGACGCACAGTTTTCCTCCTTGAGGAAATGTTCTTTTTGCATTGCAGTGTTCTTGAATTCAGCTACTCCCTTACATATCCCGTGATTAATGCAGCTGATATCCAATTTGCTCTGCTCCTTTATCTCCTTACTGTGAGACTGTAATCATCCTTTTGCTTTCTTTCAGTCTGCATTTTTTTTTTTTTTGGCCAAGAGAAAAACAAGACAAGGGGGAACTTTTGCTGGGGGGGTGGAGCTTTTTCCCATTTTTCTTGAGATTTTTCTCCCCTTTCCCTCGTTCTGTTCTTCCCGCTGACCTTCCTTCTCACCTTTCCTTGTCCTATGTTCTGTCTAATGGGTGGCCTCGCTCCTCCCTTCTCATCCACTCCTTTACTTTTGAAAATAAGAATGATGGCTGATTGTCTTTGCCCCTCATCTTTCATCTGCTTGTCCACACCTGCTTCTTTCACTCTGCTTTCCTTCAAGTTTTAGCACATATTTCCTCTTGTTCTGCCTTTTGCTTTTTTTTTTCCTCCGTGCTCCTCTGTGATTATGTCGGATCCCTTTGTCTCTCCTCTCCTCTCCTCTCCTCTCCTCTCCTCTCCTCTCCTCTCCTCTCCTCCCCTCCCCTCTCCTCTCCTCTCCTCTCCTCTCCTCTCCTCTCCTCTCCTCTCCTCTCCTCTCTCCTCTCCGAGCTGCCAGCCCTGGGCTTGCTTCCTCCTGCCCATCCCTGACAGAGGACTTAGAGGCTGGTCTGAGCAGCCCCCGCTGCTGTTGCAGTGCTGCAGACACACTCGTGCCTTTCCGTTTCTCCCAGCATAGTGGCATTCGGTTTGAGCACTAAAGTGATACGCGTCGTTTTATTTTGGGGTCAGCCCTTTCAATAACTAATGCATGTAGGCAGCACTGTAATGACTGTGTTGCAGTGCTAGGCTTGAGCTGTATAAAAGAGGGTCTGCTGACTTAACTTTCAGAATGAGAGCGCAGTGTGTAAGACTCAGAGAGAGGAAAAATGATACTCAACACAGTTAATGTCCCTGTAAACACAATGAGTGATTCTGTAAACAAAAGTGGCAAGCACCTCCCTGAAATTAAGAAAAAGACATGTTTCCTGTAATACTGCTGCATGTTTACACAGGGTCTCTTGTCTATTTCTGGATCCATAAAGTGAGCAATGCAAAATACTGGAACTTGTAGTCAGACTGCTAAAGGTCCCCAGCCTTTCTCACTTAGGCAAGTAAGTGAGATTTCCTGTTTCTCACTGTCATACAGCTACCATGACAGAGGCATTCTGTACAGTTGCTAATTTCATCTCAAAGACTTTCTTCTTTTTGTTTTTTTTTTTTTTAAGGCATTCTCAAGTGCCATCGTGTTTCCTTCAAATTAGTTCTGCCAGTTGATGTGTTTGGCCTCAGTTACTTTTCTTTGTCTGTATTTGAGCTGGGAGGTTCCAGGTGAGACTATGCCTACCAAAACAGTCAAGGGACACGGTCCTGGTCACACAGCACTGTGAAATAAATCACAGCACAAAGTGTCTGGGTGGCAGTGGGCTAAAAGCAGCTGCTCTACAAAAGCCACAGGCACAGGCGTGCCCTGTACATCAGCAGGGAGCTGGCTGGAAGGTGGAGCAGCACAAGCTGATCAGAGTCAAAATGAAGTGTCCCTGTGGCCGGGGCTTTGCAGGTGGGTAGGAAGGAGGTACAAAAACTGGAGCATTTTGTTTGCAGAGGTGCAGCGTGGAAGGCTGGTGTGTGAAGCGTGGCAGTGCTCAGCTTAAGCTGAGGAAGCCCAGGTGATCTCAGCTGCCAAGGGAACCCGACAGGTCCTTGTGTGAGCCGTGCAGGACAGGCTTGGCAGCTGGCATCTACTCACAGTGTCAGACGAAGGAAGCAACTCGGGCTTGGTGCCATGCAGATACTTTTCATTAATAACTTCAGCAAAATCCAACGCTACGGAAAGTATGAAATTTGTTAAAATAAAACTGAAAACCCTGAAAGCCTTTGATCAGAATGTGCTCAGGCTCAAAGTGAAACCACCTTGTTTGATTTTCCAGTGGCGCAGTGAAACCAAGTACTCGTTAAATCACTGTAGTGGTAGTTAACGTATTGAAGTGGTCATAAGGAAGATTTTTGTTTCCAGCAAAATAATTTCACCAAAGTCACATTTATCATCTGAACTTGCTAAGTGGGTTAATCAAATTGTCATTTAATAAGGGAACCACAAACACTGTGTCAACTGTGCAAAGCTCTGTGGTTACACTTTCAGGTCTTGCATCCTGGTCATTCTTCTTCCATCCTGCCCAGCACAGAAATGATGTAGTAATTTAACAGCTCCTGTCTCTTATAGGTGAACAATCCCAAGACACACTTTTAAATAGTTTGTCCTGCAGACCTCTGTGGTGTGTAAACACAGACTGTTTCCTACAGCACCTGTCTCATAAGAGCTTTTGGGGAGGGTCCCATACGTGGCACAGTTTCATCTTCGTATCCTGACAACCAAGAGACTGGAAATACCCTTGCCATCTAGTGTAAAAACATGTCAATGAGTACTGGAAAATGAAGGCTGTTAGAAGGGGAAGAAAAACATGAGCAAAAAAAGCTCCCCAGGTCTCAGCTCGTGCAGCAGTCTAGTATCACAAGCAGCAGAAATGCAAAGCAGAGGGCAGCCTCTCATGAGTTGTTTTCTGCAGGGCAGAGGCAGACGGATCCTTTGCTGGTGTGCATTGGCTTTACACAGCTTCCTGTTTCCAGGGTGCTTCCTGGCAGAAGTTGCAGCCAAAATGGCAAAGCCATCTCAGATGGTGCCGGACGGCAGCGACTCAGGAGTGATGCTTGGTGTCGGACAAGCAGTAGCCACCACGGCAGTGCATACTGTGGCAGCTCTGGTTCACGAGCAGCTGGGCCCACTGTTGAAGCAGATCCCAGTTAGTGCACTTCTGGTTTTAAATGGTTTTTAAAAAATGTGAAGTAGTGTGGGATTCTGTGCCAAGGTCTGTGAGCATCCCTCCCTGCTCCCTGTGCCCCCTCACAATTCACCATGGGGAGGGCTGCCTCAGGGAGTGTGCTCTTCTGCTGTCCTAACAGCTCTGCTCTCCAGAGGATTCGGCACAAACTGGTACTGAATGTGGTTACTAACCCAGACAAGCAGCCTTTCTAAACTCAGAAACACGGCTTAGCTGCTAAAATGACTGCACATCAGAAAAAAAACACTCAAATTGCAGTAAATGCCATTTTCTCTTTGGCCAATCAGAGGAGAAACATTCTTCGTGTAAACAAGGCAGCTGCAGTCACCTTCCTCTTTTGGATTTCATCAGGACGTCACACAGTTTATTTTCCAGCATCTAATAAAACGGATGGGAAAAATTCTTTGAAACTCATTAAAGTGAACCCTAATATATATAATTTAAAGTGTGGTTTCATTGCTTATACAAGCTGTTTGCATGCTATGCTGTGCTACTGGTTTAAGATCTCTTAGATGAAGCAGGAGCAACAGCAGAGCTGCAGCTTTCCCCAGCGTAGGGGTGAGTGCCCAGCAGAGACTTCTGCCAACACAAAGAGAATTCCTGAGAAGGCTGAGGCTCCTATTTATTGTGGTAGCCTCTGAGCCTAAATAATAACTCTGCAAATTGAACGTAGAGGTCCCAGATTGCTGCCTCACACCAGCTCCCAGGGGGACGTTACACAGCTGAAAACAAAGCTCCAGAGTTTTTCCGTTCTTCAAGTAAATGTGTTCAGTTTGTGTCCGTGTCCTCTCTTACGGATTTGGTCCTGGGTTCAGGCTCGGAACAAACGGCACAGCTGCAGTCAGGGGAAAGAGAGTTTTAACTTGGCTTTGCATAGAGACCACAGATTTTACTTGCAGTGATGAGATTTGAAGGCAAGATCCCGAATGTATGCAAGTCTTGAAGCTATCAACAATTACACAGCACACGCAGAAATCACACCAGGCTGAGCTGTAGCCTACAGCTTGCAGCATTGTCAGGGAAGCTTTAGATGGGCCTGAAGTTGTTTCATGTGCTCACAGCAGCTGCCAACAGCACAGTCTCCAACATTAAGCGTCACAGAAGTAAGAAAATACCCATTTCTCTGTCACTTAATTTGATGGTGAGCTGTGATTTATGAAGGAAGCTACACGTAAGAAGCTGTGCTTATTTCTGTACTGCAGGAAATGCATGAGGAGTGCTGCTACACACTTTGGAAAAAAGTATCATCTTAATGTCTGGCACATACATTATACATATTGCATTATTCTCTCTCTTCCACCCCCCNCCCCCCCCCCCCCCCCCCCCCCCCAATTATTATATTGTGTTTAGATGATGGGGAATGTGAGACTCCAGTTGTGCAAACATTCAATAGGATCTCCCATGGCAGCAGAGCTACATGTGCTCACTGGTCAGGTGGGCGATTTAGAGAGATAGTAGGATTCATAACCGAGTGGTTTGTTCGTGTGCTTGCTGGCTCCTGAACGCTTTGTGTTGGGCTGATGGTAGGCTGGCTGTGTGCAGAGGGCATCAAGCCCCGTTCTGAGGCAAACCTGCTGTGTCGCATTCTGAAAGAAAAAAAGGTTTGGATTATGGCTTTCCCTCCAATTATTCACAGGCACAAATGGTGTTTGGTTTAACTTGCTTTTCATTTACATAATGGTCAATGAGGGGGCAATGTCTGAATCAGCTTGGAAACCATGCAACTGGTTTCATTTGGCCTGGTTTCCACATTGGCATGAGCTTTCCTTTCCCCGCATGCAAATATCCATAAAAACACGCTGAAAAGCTCAGGTCTCACCTGGTTGTTCACTTTGTTGTGGCTACTGTTATCATGATGAGTGTGATTCCACAAACACTTGTGTGCCAGTGTTGAACTTGATGGTCTGATAACACACCCTGCACAAATAAAAACCTTTCAGTTTCATGTAGTTTTAGTGTCGTGCTCTCAGAGAGTCACAGAAATAAGAGAACACTCATGCGGACTTTTCAGCTGTACGAAACCAATTCCCCAGCTCCTGACTCTTGTCTCATGTTTGTTTGATTTTTTTGTTGTTGTTGGTTCCTGGTTGTCTTGTTACTTTCTTGGATGGCCAGACAGCACAGGTTATTTACGCTGAGGACTTGCTTTGCGCCTGCAGCTCGAGCAGTCGTGTTATTATTATCCGCAGAGCGTTGTTTTTCCTGTGGAAAGACTGGTAGCCACGCTGTTTATAAGCTGGCTACTAAGAAGGCGTAAAACCCCATACAGTTCTGACTATTCCTCTATACATGGAAAGTACAAAATTATTTAAGACCCGTGTTTCTCTTTTTTACTCAGGCGGCGTTCTGAGTAAGATTTCAGCAGAACTGCTTTTGTGATGAAGCAAAAAAAAAAACCCTGTCCAAGGGCTCCTCTGTTTGTCCTCTACGCCTTTCTCTTTTTGGTGTCTCACAAACAAGGCAAGACATCGCCTTTGCCCAAATTAACTTCTTTTTGAGATTTGCTTTTTCTCCCTCTCCCCCCACCCCGCATTTGGATCAGGCTTCTCTCCGGGTGGGGCGAAAAGTGACCTCCCCCAACATACAGTACAAATTAGGTCTTTTTTAAAAGCAAAGGCTTCTCTTAAGAATAGCTGTATTTTATTTCTGACAAAAGAAGGGGAAACACAAGTGCACACACTAAATCAAGAAGTCAAACGTGTGTAATCTGATGCCAAGTGTAAACATGTACGGGCTTTACAAGGCTCGCCGACACCAGATACTCTGATTCTCTTTCATTTGAAAAAGTGCTTTTGAGTTTTCACAGTAGTGGCTGCAAGAGGCAGTCAGCATGGCAGAGTGGCTAAGAGCAGGTCTATGGAACAGCTCACGTTGAAACGAGACCTTTCCCATGTTTTATGGACACGGTATTTTCGGCTCAGGGTAGCTAATGTGAATTTGGTGGAGCTAGCTCCACGTGCAGTCAGGCTTTTTGGCCTGGCTTTTGGCACAAAGTGTCTCAAGTGAATACTATAAAAAGCTGCTAAAGAGTCAAAATACAATCCCTCACATAGTAAGAAAACTGTTTGATTTGAGAGGAGGTTAAGCACTTAACTACCTCAGGATATTGGCCCTAAAGACCACCTGAATACCCTTTGAGCACTGAAGGGCCTGAATACCTTTCTGTGTGCACTGGGGAAAGAGGGAGATAGCCATCAAAATGCAGTTGCAACACATTTTCTGTGCTGAGAGAAATGGTGCCCCATAGTGCATGCTCTGAGCCTCCCATGTCCTGGCACGTAGGGGAGATGCTACATCACCCTTCTGCCTCCCCTCCACTTGACAGCAGCTGAGAGCTGGTTCAGCCTTAGCCACTTGGCACTTCTGAAAACACTGGGCACCAGAGGATGACTTGCAGCTCTGTAGGACAGTGCCCAAGGATCTGCACTGGCACTCTGGCATCACCATACCAAACCGATGCCCCTGATGCTGGCTGTTTCCTACGTAGGCCTGTAGGCAGAAAGGTGCTGAGTTCATCCCACGTGGGAAACACCCCATGGCAGGCACACTCCTGCCTGCCCCACTCGGGACACGTGAAGCACCACGCAAGTCCCCAGCCCTGAAAATGTCTAGGGAGAGCCCTGTAACCAGTCCCCTCCTTGTAACTGCAGCTGGGCTTCACTGCTTCACTAGGCTGTGGTTGCTCCTCAGGAAAGACTGTCAGGAATGCATGGGGTGCTGTGCTGTCAGCTCTCCTGCCTGTGCCACCAGACCCAGGGGGACACCTTCCAAAGAAGGATCTAGAAAAGCTTAGATGGACTCATACAGTGCTGCTTTTTCCCTCTTTTCCTCCCCCAAGCTTTTTCCATGTAAAAAAAAAATGGAGAACTGGCTTCTAAAAGTCACTTGGATTAATATAAACTCTTGAAAGTGTCACGTAGCCCTTGGAATAATTCCAGATAAACGCCGGCTTATTTGGAAAAATTGCTCCTTGAAAGAAATGCACAAACATTGGTCTGGCTCCAAAGCCATGAAATCAACAGGGAGACTCTCATTACACAGGCCTTTGGAGCTGGCCCTTTGGTGGCTTCGACTAGAACGATGGTCTGTTACAATAAATCACGTTTAGATTCCTGTTTTTATAGATGCCTGCGAAGTCGTGGTGAAAGGAGAAAGAAAAGAACAACCTCCAGTTGCCTTCCAGTGAAATCTTCTCTTTTCCAAAGTTTTTGAAGCCGTAATTTATGGACTCTTACTATTCTGCTTCGCATGCAGTACCTTTTCTTCTCTCTTTTTTCAGGAAGACCAGAGGTGTATGTAACAGAATGAATTAGCTGTGACAGGGACTTGTGATGCTTTTCAGTTCAGTTTGTTTTCCTGAACTGCTCAGTTTGTTGGGTTACCTGAATGCATAAGTCATCCCTGGTAGTTTAAATACCCATGATAGGCAGGGAGAGACAGAACAGCAGGGGCTAAAAGAAAAACTCAGTGTGTCCAAATCCATGTGTCCTATATTGAGTTCTTCGGTGTGCTTTTGCAGAAGAGAAGCCTGCAGCTGCCCTTTGTTAGCATCATTTGCTTTGCATCCATGTTTAAATAATTTGGATTTGTGTAGGGTTGGGTTTTTTTTTACTAAGTACAGTGTGCACAGAGTGTGCTTGACTTGTCAGATAACCAGATTTCACTAGAACAGAGTTCCTAAATGTGATGAAGAGCAAAGCATTGGTCTGGAGGTGGGAGAAAAGAGTTTGTTACGAGTTAAGGGAATCAAAAAATGTTGTTTTTTTTTTTTACCTGCAGAAAAGCCAAGGGAAAAAAAAAAAAAAACAAACCCTGAATCAGTGCAGATTACACGAGGTCTTTAGTTTATCACTTGTAATGTAATCAAACCCCAGATTCCAAGAACTGAAAGTCAGGCTCTGAGGCTGTGAAGTTGGCTTAAAAATCACGGGTCATAGAAGTAGTATTTTGAGCTCTTTAATTAGCCTTCTGTGTTTTGTGCTATTAAATTTCAGGTTTAGGCTTTTCCTTGTCACCAAGAAGACTAGATCATTCCTTTCTCTCACGAAGGCTGAGACTCCCACAAAATCACATTGCTTTTTAATACAGGGCTTTTAAAAAGTCTGTCTTGTAAGACAGTAGAATTCTTAAGAGCTCACAGCACTAGTCTTGCACAAAGTACAAGCTGATGGTAGATAAGCAAGGACAAAATAATAAATACATTCAATTCCTCACCTCATCTGATAGATAACATCTTAATATCCTTTAATATTGTGCTCAGAAACTCTTAAGGAGCACCTGCTGCCCTTAACTATACAGAATCATGTCAGCTGTGCCTGCAATGGCAGAGGTTCTTCATCTCCCAGGCCAGGCTGGCAGCTCTAGCTGTGTCCTCCTCCTTTCCTTTGTGCTGAGAAAGGAGAAAGCAGGCGACAAGAGGGTGTAAAGTGGGCTATGTCTGCCTCTCTGATTAGCAGCTGTAATTAGTTGTCTTTTCTCTGAAGCCTTGGAGATGATGGATGGGTGCCAGTAACAACAGGTTTTCTTGCTGACAAGTCTGTAAATTGAAAAAAAAAAAAAAAAAGACAAAAAATTTTCTATCTTGACCCAAACTTCGAGGCTCTGTGACAGCATTATCTCACAAGTGGGCTCTGGTTGCTCTTCCTGGAGAAGGTAAGAAAGCAGAAGAGGAAAAGGTGATCCGTATTTCTGACCTGAATTCTGAAAAGGGATGACCATTTCGAGTAGAAAAAGAGTTGAGGCACCTGGGATAGGATGCAGTTGCCTGATAGAGTCCTAAGTGAAGAAGGCTTGGCAGTCCTGAGGCAGAGACACAGAGGTGATGCCAGTGGCTGGGCCGTGCCCTCCCGTAGCCATCAGGTTTTGTGGCTGGAGCAGGACAGTAGCACACTGCCCTGCAAAGGAGACACACCACCTCCTGACTTTGCTCATCAGTACATCTGGCAGCTTCTTTTTCTGAGTGTAGGAGACTGGACCTAGAAGGAGAGGCTGTGGCACCAAGATGGGGACAGGTGTGTGGGAAGTAAGCCTCAGAGACCTCTTTTACCAGGAAAATCTGTACTTGGCCCCACTTGTGCAGTTTACTGCCTCTGCTTTGAAGAAATGGTCAAAGCAATGTGGCTTGGTTTGGTTGTGGGGTTTGGCTGGTTTGTTGGGGTTTTTTTTGGAGGTGTTTACGCTTTGAAGAAGGTCTTTTCCATGCTGAATGCCCAGAGTCTGGGTGCTGCCATGTAGAAAAGTCCATGTGGTTTCTTTAGTACCTTGCATTCCTGCAAATATGGGATTATTTTCTTTCCGGGCTTTGAGTGTAACAGTAATATGTACATAGATGTGTTTAGACATGTTCACTTACAGTAAATGTGGAAATGGGAGAGACCTGAGGAGTATAAATGAAGAGTCAAAGTGAATCTCAAAGGAGATAAGTGGTGAAAATGGGTAAACAGAAAACTCCACTTCTGTGGGAAAAGATGGAGGAACAAAACCACAAGCAGGAGAGGAAACAGCCAAATCTAAACAATGAATTGCAGCAGCGAGCTGCAGAAAATGTAGTTTTACAGAACAGAGTGTTCACAAGAGACAAGCGTCGCTGCTGTAGATCCAGCATGTGAGCACTGCTTCCCTGCTTCCCCATCCCCAGAACCTCCGTGGCCTCGCCTGCCCACCTTATTTGTTCAGTAGTGGGCTTCATACGACTGATTCAGTTCTCATTAAACTGATTTACTGGGCTCGCTGGCTCTGCTCAGCTTCAGTTTATTCCTACTTTGTTTAAAATTCGGGAAGTGCTGGGGGAGGGGACAGGACACTAATGGCCGTTCTCGTGCAAGTGGAGTGGCGGCTGATTTATTGCAAAGGTTATAAAGGAAAAGTATTAAGTGTGTTCCATTCTGCTTGGCAAAGCCATCCTGCACAATGTCCAACAAAACCCCGAGAGTGCTGGTTTGTACCTAAAGGGGGGAAAAAAAAAAGGTAAAAAGGGGAGGAGGGGGTATGCGTGTGTGCGGATGGGGGACGCTCCACCAAAGATGTGCTCTTCTTCTTTTGAGCATTAATTAAGACTGTAAATCACAGGCAACATGAAACAACTGTATTGGAGGGAACATAGACAGTTGTGGAGTTCTGCTGTGCTTGCGCCATCGGTTCGAATACCTACACTGAAACGCTAATGGGAGAGCAAACTTCAAAGAGAAGTTCTGGCACAGAGAAGTGGTCTGCCGGACCATTACATGGATAAAGCTGTAAAATGCACTCCTCCGTGCAAACTGGGAAGGGAGGTGGAATGAAAGTTTGAAGGGTTTATAGGAACCCAGGCTTCTTTTCCTTTCATGCATAAAGTCAGGCCCACATTAATTCGGACTCATCTTGAAATAAGCCTGTGTTTGTGTGCTTTGAATAGAGGAGGGAGAGGAGGGTCACAGCAAAAAAGAAAAAAGGAAAAAAGTACTTGGATGGTAAAAAAGCTCAGTTAACAGTCTTTACAATTAATTTTCTTTTTGTAATAAATAGTTGAGGGAGCTCTTTTCTCACATCATAAGCAAGGTGGGTCACATCCCCAGGTTTATCAGATTGAAAGCCTGAGTTCGTTATGATCGGGTGATTTTATCTTCAGCAGAACATCAGTTGTAGAAATTCACCCAGTTAATTCCTGCACAGATCTTATGTCCTAAATGAATTGTTTTTAGGAAGACATCTAATCTTGACTTAAGGGCATTAAGTAATGCAGAAACCACCCCCCACCCCACCCCCATCAGGTTGTTCGCATTATTTCTCCTTGCCTTCACCTCGTTTCAGTTTCTTGTTATTGTGTCTGCAGTGAAGCTGCTCCAGTGTAGCTGGGAAGATGATTTTTCCCCCATTGTAGAATATGGCCCTTTTGTTCCTCATTTTACTTGGATGTGTAGCTACTGGATGCAAGTAACATCTTGATGCAAAATGGTCTGTCCGTCATAGTTAATTCACACAAGAAACTTGCTTCACAGCACAACATATTTATGTAATTATAAGTAGACTTTTCTGTCCAGCTACTTGTCCAGGATTCCTCAAAGTGATTTTGTTCGCCAAGTTTGGATTGAGATGTAATTCATCGTAAGGGGGATTCCAGAATGGCTGGTGAGGTTAATTTTTCCTCTTGTAGAACACAGATGAGTTCCTGTGTGACCTACTCTAGGTGGTCCTGCTCCAGGAGAGGGGTTCGAGGTCCCTTCCAGCCCATGAGATTGTGTGATTCTGTGATATGCAAAGGAGTCCTGTTTGCAGCAATAGTCCTCGTGCTTGCCATAAAGCTGCTTCTTCCACTGGCTTTACTAGTGTTGTGCTATCAAAGGATAACCATCTGATGGCATGACACTACTCTGAAGACTATTCAGTAAAATATTCATTAACAGCCATTAATAATTATGACCATCAATTATCATTATATTATTTCTATATGTAAATATAGTATTAATATTTATTATATAAATAGTATTAATAGGCAGGGAAAACACATGTATTCTGTTACAGGAATGTGCATGCCAGAGGGTTTATGGAAAGAGAATTCAAGTGCATTAAACCAAAGGAAGAGTTCAGAGTAATTGGACTTGTTGTAACTTGCGGAAAGAAGCAGTTTATCTGGATGCTACTGACGTTGTCAAGCAAAGTAGATGATGTAAAGCACAGTGTGTCCACTGCTTTGCCGCTGTACTAGCACTTCAAAACTGTACCTCTCCTTAATGACAGAGAAAACACAGTAACTGACCTGTTATTACATTTAAGACAGCACCCTTTTTTTCTTGACGGGAAACCAGGAGTGTGCTGGCTTAGCATGCAGCGTCTTCCAGAGGTAGAATAAATGCACGCTGGCATGTCCAGATGTAAATAATTGAAAGGGTGCACAGTGTTGCACTGTACCCACGCTTGAAAAGAAAGTAGTCTTGTCTAGAAGGCTGAGATAACAGTAGACACCTCTATTATTTCCCCACTGTTGCCTCACTACCAAAAAAAGGAGGCACGGCATAAATGAATACTGTGTGATTGTGGGGTTTTCAAATGAAGAGATGTCAGTGTTTTTACAAAGGTTCATACAAAAGGCACATTCTCAGCTTGCCTAACACATTGCCACTGATTCCCGTGGGCTTAAACCAGTATTTCTTACAGCCAGACAGAGTGGCTTCCTTCAGCTGCTGAGGGTATGGTGTGCAGCCACCATGCAAATGTATGCTTTTGTCATTCAGTTGTGATTCTTGCAACAGGGTGGCTGGTTTGAATTGGCTGTGACTAAATATGTGGTCACAGGAAAAACATGCATAAAAACTTCTGACTTGAAATGACTGGCAGGTGCACAGGATCGGTCCCAGGCTCTTCCAAACAAGCACACTGTAACCTCAGTTCCCTAATTGCCCTGGTGTATCTACCACTGTCAGTTCTTGGATCATCCAGGGAGAATAGCCTTCCACAGCCCAGGGATTCAGGTCAGTTCACAGATCCTTCACATGTACAGGGAGCAAGCATTTCTGAATGAAAGGTGATAGAGGGAAGCTTTAAGGAAAATGCTGGGGTTTCCATTTCTTGCTGATAAGTAATCAAGATCCGGTGTGTTCCTGGGAAATACACTCCCTGCAAATGAAGTGCATGGAATTACTAGCCAAGTGAAAAACAGCAGCTAGTGCTGTGTAAATGAATGGGCTTTCTGCCCGTGAATCTGTGATAGCAGAACAGCTGAGCAAACACCCCTCAACAGCACGTGTTACCAAAGTGGTTGCTGTTCCACAGTCATCCATACACACAGGTCAGAGTGCTTTAAGCCTCCTCTTGTGGCAAGCATATTGACTAGGAAGAGAGACTATCCCAGCTGAGTTTCATGGCGTCCCCCTGTCTCCAGTATGAGTCTGGGCAGGGAGAGGTGAGGTGGCATATTTTTCACCCAGCTTCACATGTCTGAATTTGACCTTCCTTTATTGTCCATGGAGCAAACCAACGTTTACAACACATTTATCAGTCTATTTCAGACATCTGCAACAAAGAAGTTTACATTTAGTCAGATGAAGCTGACACTTAGCACCAGACTTTTAAATCCATTATATTAGATGATGGAGATGGATACACACTGGACATATCAGAAGGTGGTGAGAACACTCTAGGCTGTTGTCTTGTTTCCCAAGAAGGATAAAGTACCTTTAACTATCAGCCTCTGAGCCTCTGGGTTAAGGATACAGGACTGTGGGGCATAGGAGCCCCAAGTGCTGGAAATCTGTACTGCTGTCTGGTGGAGGATGGTCACTAGCAATTTTGGTTGAGATGGTTGTTATCAGTTCTGTCCTGACTCATGTCCTGGGCATGGTTTGAGTGTTAAAGACAAACCAGGGGTCTGTGCTGGTGGGCAACTTGAATGCAGCCCTGTGGTAGAGGCTGGTAGGGTGGCCATAGGCCCTTCTGGGTGAGCAGTTTGCAGTGCTTTAGAGTGGCTGCAGCCGTGGCTGTAGCCTGGACATCTCTGTTGCTTGTTTATTAAATCATGGCCATAGCATTCCCTGCCTCCGAGTTGTTTATGAGCGTACGTTAAAGCTTGTGGAAGAGGGCCCAGCCAAGGTAGGTTACATCTGGAGGAGTTCCTTGGTCCATTTTGCACACAGCTGCAGAAGTGCTTGTGTCTTTCTCATTGAGAAAGACAGTGGTGGGGGAAAGGTAAATGTGTCTGCAGGTAGAAAGAGGGGAGTGTCAACAACTGCTTTAAAGCAGCATTGCTGCCAGAAACTTTTTCATCAAGTGACCCCCTGTGGACTTCACCTGCCAATCCGTGATGGTTCACATAGTTCAGTGTATTGGCTTCAGTGAGCCCCAGAACAAAGGCTCTCCTTTAAAAAAAAACAGAGACCTTACTCAGAAAAAACTCCCACTCATGCCCCAGGGAGTTTTGCATAACAAAGGATTACAGGATGGTGTCTCAGCTTTGCAGTGTGCACTGCTTATAGCTGCTTTTTAGTTTTGTGGATGAGTAAGTGCCAGTCAGGCAAACTAGAGGGAAACTTGGTTTCCGTTTGCTCCTGGTGTTTGCTGGAAACTTTTCTCCCCATCGTTT
Source organism: Urocolius indicus (assembly GCA_013401255.1). NCBI lineage: Eukaryota > Metazoa > Chordata > Aves > Coliiformes > Coliidae > Urocolius > Urocolius indicus. The sequence goes on from WBNH01002869.1 coordinate 35,631, forward strand.
TTGTAGGCTAGAGGTGGGGCTTTTGAGGAACCCACAGGTGACAAGGAAGGGCACCCACCAGAAGGAGGTGCCTTGGGTGAATGTGGGGAAGGAGAAGGTGTTGGAGATCTTAGCAGGCCAGTGGTGACATTTGAGGTTCACAAGTTGCCCGTACTCACATCCACATGGGCCCCGAGGTTTGAGAGGACAGGAGTTACTCAGCCCCAACAGGACTGCTGTTAAGTCTGGAATCAGCCCGAGAGTCTGTTCGGTGTTTGGGGATCCTGAGATGCTTTTTCCCTCCCCATCCTTCGCCGGCGTGGCAGGTACGCTGCATCATGTCGTTAGTTTCCCTGATTCTGCAGTTACTCATTGTTCGGTTGTGTGAGCAAAGCAGGCAGATGTTACAATACCCCTTCCTCATCAGCACGTCCCGCAGCTCGTGTTTCCTCGGATGAGGCAGTGAAGCAGTCACTTCGGGGCTGGAGAAATGAGACTCGTTTCGTCAGCTGGAAGGTGACCAGTTAAAATCTAACTAGCAGTCTCACACCCGGTGCCTGACAGCAACAGCCTTTGAAGACTATTAAGAAAATAAAAACTCCCTGCTCTGTCATATAATGGAAATGAGTGTACTTCAGCAGCCATCCGCTCTAATCTGTTAGCCAGCCCTTAGCAGCTTACCGAGCCTGTATTTAACCTATTTCCCTAATGGCAATTAAGAAATGTTTTCATTTCCCAGAGAGAGGATTGCCAATGAAATCCCCCTCTCCCCCCCATCCCCATCCTGTGGCTGGGCTCTCTCCCTCCTCTTCCCCACACCCCAGCTCCTTCTTCCTTAGCCCAAGGCATCCGAAGCATTCCCTGTGTGTTTGGGTAGCATGCAGTGAGGAAGAAATGATTAAGCAGCTGAATGTTTGAAATCCAGCTAAATGCACCGATTATTATCTGCTTAGGGCTTTCTTATCTCGAACTGTGTGGTGCTTAATGGCAGGCCCATTGTTTTCAGCTCAAAGGTATTAATGAAGGAATCAGGGCAGCGGGCTGATGTCATAGGTGGCTGAAAGGTGACTTGCTGCACTGATTTCCCTTGCTCCGCCCCTTCTCAAGTCCCTTCCAACTAGTTCAGGAGAAGGGTTAGTATTTTTAGAGTGGAAGGGGGGAAAAAAAAGCCCAGCAAAGCAGCCAGGTTGCATTTGTGTGTCTGGTAAAGGGATTGCAGAGGCTCTTAAATATCCTGCTTAAAAGATGTACTCTCTTAGCTTCTGCTCTACTTTCTCACTTCATAAAGACGCTGAGGTGCTGCCCTGAGTCTCAGTGTGAAAGCGGTCGCCCAGCCCTTGTTCACACCTGCCCTAGGTACTGGCCAGCAGGCTACACTTTATGTTCTGACCTAAATCCGAGGTGAGGTTTCCACTTTGTGTGTTCCCTGCGAAGGAAAGAGCTGTGAGTAAGTAGCTGCCGCCAAGGGTTACGCCTTGCGGTGGATGCAGCCTCCGAGATGAGGCAGAACTTGAGGCAGTGCTTGTGTAGTCAGGATCAGCTGTACTTTTTGTCACTCTTCGGAGTTCAGTGCTTTTTTTAAAAAATGTACCTAGTTATTAGATGCAAAGTGGTGCACGTTGTGTGAAGAGAGACTGGTCTCCCTGGGGTGGGATGCTGGTGAGTGGATGCAGTTTTCTAGTACATGGCACAAGCTGGGAAAGAGGTGAAGATTCGGAGTGGATTGGGTTTCATTGCCATTGTTTGTGTTTGAATTGTACATCGTTATTTCTGTAACGCTTTCTGTGACAGGTTTAATTGGCATTCTGTCTTTTTTTTTGGTCAATAGAGTAGAAAAAGACCATGCTGCTGTCTTTGACTTGAAGCTTAAGAATTAATAGTACTGCTGTACTCTGTGGAACTGCACATCACACTGCCTACAGAAACGGTAAACAGAAATAAAATGTCATCAAGCTGCGGTTTTTTTATGGACCCAGCTGAGAATTAGAAGGAAGATGTGTTACTAGAAACAGACCTCAGGAGCTTTTGTGATTTATGGAACAATCAAAGGAAAAAAGCTTTTACACAGTGGCATGATAAGGTGGCAGGTGACGAGTTCTTGTGTGCACGCTGATCCAAGCAAGTCTCAGACAAAAAACTAGAAATAATCCGTGAGTGGAGTTTTTCCATTGTAACAAGACAGTCTTTTTGTGTCATATGTAATGTAATCATATTCCTTATAACTACAGTTAAAATTCATGTATTTGCTCGCATGTGATAGGTTTTTTGTCTTGCCTGAACGGATGAGTGAAGAATTTACTCCTTTTTCTTATTTTTGATCGGTTTTTGTTTCTTTTTGTCCACTTTTTTGGTCAGATGAACATGTAGTAGCTTTCACTGTTCACTGGAGTATTCTGTGCCTGTTGAAGGAGCTGTCTAAATAGTTCCCTAGCACAGGCTAGACCTCAGAAGAGAAAGCAGAGGCTGAAAAAGAGTGTCACCCATACAAGCATCAAAGCCAGCTGCTATCTTGATGAGTAAGATTTGCTTAACAGCAAATCATCAAACGTGGAAACGTTCCCTTCCATTTTTTTTTCCTTCCCATTTATTTTCTCGTGTTTTGGGTTTGGTTTTTTTGGGGGTTTTTTTTTGGTTTTTTTTTGCCACTGGCAGTTAAAATCAGGGAGCTTTCTGAAGGGAGAACTGGAAAGCTTTTCAGACATATTAGCTGCGGGTTGAGTGAACCGACAGTCCCATCCCCTGCCATCTTCTCCCCTCCCTGTTTCTGTAGGTTCAGCAGTAAAACCTATTGAAATGTGAGATTACCAAACTGAAGCAATCAGTCTGAAATGATTAAGGAAGATGACTATTCTTTTCTTCAGATGACCAAAAGTCATCTTGTTCAGAGTTTCTTATCTTGGAGCTGCTATTTCACAATTGTTTCTCTCTCTCTGAAGTTTGTATTTCCTGTTGAAGTCAGGGAGCTTTGCCTCTCTTGTAAGCTCCTCTGTAGGAGCCATCACCAGCAGTTTAAGTGTGGTCTGTCTTTCCCCTAAAATCGAGTTGTTTTTTTTAAAGGAAAAAGTGTTTGTTTATTTCTTCAGCAATTTAGCAGATTGTGTGTCAAACCCAGGGTGAAATTTTGTTTGCTGAAGTTATCTCAAACCTCAGGAGGGGAGGAAGGTTCCGTTTAAAGGTCAAAGTGTTTCAGCATTTCAATTCACTATATTTTGTACCTTTTAAAGTTTCTCCTTGCCCCGTCCAGACCTCGGACCTCAGAAGCTTTGCAGATAGCTTAAGCGTGTTCATCTTGCATTGAAATGTTTTAAAAGGCTCGACGTTAAATCCCAGAGCAGTTAAATATCCGTGTGCGTGTTATTGTCATCGACTGCTCACAACCATCGCTCTGGGAAGAAATCCGGTGTCTGAGGTTAGGGGAGAATGCTGGAGCTGACAAAACTCAGATGCTAATGATAATTAATTTATGTAGTGGCAAAGATAGGTGCACTGCCAGGTGCTTTACGGGCAGATAAGATCTGGTTTCTGCTTCAGTGAGTTTACAGTCTGAGGCCCTGGTTTTGCAAATAGTTATGCACATGAGTTATGCCAGTGGGTGCAGTGAGGCTACTCATGCATGTGAAATTACTCACCTGTAGTGAGCATATCTGTGTACAGTTTCAACTGCATTAGCCTTGCAATTGATTTTGCTGTGAGTCAGTAATTGTTCCATGTGAAACACAGGAGTCACCTTTCCCTAAAGGAACTGGAAACTGGGATTGTTCTGGGAAGCTTTTTAGGATGCAAACAATCCAAGTTAGATCTGGCACTTCCATGTCCCACTGACTTAAACTATGACTGTTTGCTTACAAATCACACAGGAGGGGAAAAAAAATCACATGGTAATTGGAAGGGAAAAGTGTTCTTCCCCTTCCTCATTTGTCCTGACGCTGATCTCGGGCCCGGCCACATTAAGAGTGTTTCCAGTGAAATTACTTTCAAGTCTGGGAAAATTTAATCAGCAGAGGCCTTGGTAGCTGTAAATTTGTAGCAGCACTCCCTAATTCATCTTGTAATTCTATGACAGGCTCTGAATTGCCCGTATTTGGCCAGGGATCACCTCAGTGGACAGTTAATGAAAGAGTAGAGGGAACCTGAAGGTCAGTCGCACTGAATTCTTTTTTTCTTCCTGGATGTGTCTTTTTGTATTGCAACCTGTCTTTCTTTGTATAATTTATTAAACAAAGCCCTTTTTTGCTTCCTGCAAAGACAGATCTATCCCTTCCCGTTTATCTGCCTTCTTTCTTTGAAGCATTTCTAAAAAAGCCCTAAAAGTCTCAAATAGAGTAATTTCTGTTGGAATTACTGGACAGAATTACCCTCTAGCCAATTTATAGTTCTTGTCAGAGTGTGGTGGTGAGAATAAAACTGCAACAGATGCTGCAAGCAGGTATGTTATTGAGACTGGAATTTGTACATTGATGTGTAAATCGAACGAGAGGATTTTAGTTACAGAATAAATGCATTTGAACTTAAGAAAACCATGATACTCCAATCAAAATAGCACCAGAAAAAAAAAACATTTGAGTCTGCTGGGTTCAGACTGACCAGCAGATAAACTGGAATCTCTTTCTTTTAATTGAAACACTGTCGTAAATGTGTGCTGACCCAGCAAAGCACAGGATTTTCTTGTGACACATACAGCATAACAGATACACTGCAAAGAAAATGAACAAATAAAAATAAAGAGAGGGTGTGGAATACAAATGATAATGGCCTTTGCTTCTTTCCTCTTTCTTATTTAAGAAAGTAACTGCCTGTTAGCAGTGTTTTCTCTTTTCTTTCTTTGGAGGATATCAGCCTTTCCTCCTGTTACATCTCGTTCACACCCTCCCTCAGAGTACCTTGTGTCTTAATCTTGTCTCTCTAGCTTATTGCTCCACCCTTCTTGCCTTTTTTTTCTCTCTATCATTTTCCTATTACTTTTATTTTTTCTCCTTCATTTTGACTTAGATTCCAAACGCAGGATCTTCCCACCTCTGAATTCACTTCCCCTGTGCAGCCCATGTCAGAAAAAAAAATGGTAGGGCTTACGGTCGTTTGACACTTCAAGATCAAGTGTCTTGAATGAGCACTCTGGCTTGAGAGAAAAAAAAGAGATGCTGGTAGATGAAGCAGTGGTTTTTCAGCACCTGAGCTCTTAGTATCCTTTCATTCACAACAAGATCACTGCTGCTTCCCCTCGAATTAGAAATGCTTTGCAGCTCTTGGGAAGCATCATTCACTGTGAGATTAAACCTACCAGGTAGGACAAAACAGGAGATGTGAAAAGTGGGTAAAGAAGTCCACTTTCTGCCTGGTATACAAGGGGAAAAGAAATAACATTTCAGATGACGACATTTAATCTAACCATAATTATTGCCTTTTTATGGTTATCACCTAGTCGAGTATGCCCTTACTGTAAATACAGTACAATGAGCGTTTCTGTTAGTAAACTTACGATTTCGTGCTGCTTTTTAATAGGCTTCTGAAGCACACGTCCATTTGACTAGCTGTGGTACAGCAGTGGTCACTACCAGCTGCAGGAGCTGCCATGTAGTGTACTGTAGCTGTGCCTGTCTCTGGTGCCTGGACATCCCGTGTGTGTGGTGTGGCTGTGACTTGGCATTTCCCAGCACTGGGCGATTTCCAGCATCAGCGCTTTCGCAGGTCACATGTGTGTGACATGGGAAGCAACATCCTGCCTTCTAACCTGGTCATGCTGTGGCATCTGTGCAGACAAGAGGGGGGTTTGAACCCTTTCAAAATGATGCCAACAGGATCTCACTCAAGCCTTGGGGTACAACAGTGTGTTCTTGCATAAACCAATGTGGGGAACAAAGTGGACTCCAACAGCACCGCGCTTCTGCGTGTGCTGAGTTTCCAGTATCTGCACAGAAGCCATTCTAAGAAGGTTACTTGGAAGGGATGATGTTTGCTTTGCACTTTGATTTAGTGTATTTCTGTTTGAGTTAGAGTATGTGGTCACATTTGAAATGCTGGAGTTGGCTGTGATGGCAGAGTAACAAAACTGCTTGAAGGAGGACATGAAAATCTTCTGCTTGTAGAAGGTTATTGTTAATATAATCACGTGTGAAGCTTCAAAACCCACCCATCACATGCTGTATGTCTGTGAGGTGCTGTTATTAATGGTGTAAAAAATCTAATAACAACCCAAGAAACTTCTCATGGCGAGAGGAGAAAAATGTTAGTGCCTTTCCTGACAGAGTTTCTTTTCACGAGGGATTCCTTTCTTGACCACTAATCAAGTCCATTCAGAAAGGCCTTAATTAATTTAATTAAAATCTGTCAGATCAAACTGATTAGCCTGACATCCAGCCTGGTGGGAGGACGGAGGCCGGTACACGCGCTGTAGCTGTGTTGAAGCGGGCTTGCCAGCCACTGTGGTGATCAAAGCCGTCTTTCATTGTCATCAGAATAAATGTTACGGCTCCCCCAGGCAAGTGATCCAGTTTCTTTTTGTTAGGAAATATTTTATTCCTCCACAGGCTTGGCAGCTCAGGAGGGGACGGCAGGTACCTGGCTCTGCCTGTGATTGAAGGGGAAGACCGGGTGACCTTTCCTACCCTTCTGACGATGGGAATACAGATTAAACCTTTTTCATCCCTTTGCCATCCTGTGTCTCGGCCGTTGGCCATGACCACTGCCATACGGGCCAGAGAGAGACTAAGGCTGCGTTGACAGGGGTGGCTCTGCATGTTGATGGTGACTGTGGGTGTTACTGCAGAAGAGACTTGTGAGGAACGGTCTGTCTCAGCTGAGGAAGGGCTGAGGGATCTGGGGCTGTGGAGCCTGGAGAAAAGAAGGCTCAGGGGAGACCTTCTCGCCCTCTACAACTGCCTGAAAGGAAGCTGTAGCCAGGCAGGGCTGGGTCTGTTCTCCCTAGTGACAAGCAACAGAACAAGAGGAAACAGCCTCAAGTTGCACCAGAGAGGATTCAGGCTGGATATGAGGAGGAATTGCTGTGCTGACAGGGTTGTTGGGCCTTGGAAGGGGCTGTCCAGGGAGCTGCTGGAGTCACTGTACCTGGAGGGGTTTCAGAGCCGGGTGGATGTTGCACTGAGGGCAATGGTCTGGTGGTTGATAGGGCTGGGACAGAGGCTGCACTCCATGAGCTTAAAGGGCTCTTACAGCCAAAACAGTTGAGTCTATGATTCTGTGCATGTGTGGGGCATCTTCCTTTTGAGGGCTGAACTGAGGTGGGAGCTGAGAACCCAAACACTCTGCAAACTGTGCTCATCCAAAATATGAGGAAGTGCCTCAATCACAGAGGCTTCTTAATCCTACAGCTGCTAATAATGATGTGTGGTTTCTATGGCAAACATCAGGGCAGCCAATGCAATCCGTGTCTCTAGCCCTTTCCGTTTCCCCTACCCCACACATGTACTTACGGACTATCTCTCATCTTCAAAGCTTTTTTTTATAAACACTTTTATCCATCATTATAGTGGGAAGGATCCATCAAAAGGGTAATAGCTAGTAAATGCTCAGGTTTTTAGGCCTCAATCCTGCAGGCGCTTAGGCATATGTTTCAGCTTTGTGCACCGTAATTCAGGCTTCGCTGGAACCATTCACAGTGCATGAAGTTAAGCATATGTGTAAGTTAGGAACTGCAAAGATTAAATAGCGTTCCTGTTCACTAGAAATCAAAAGGTAGATGAGAGGAGTGACCCCGGCTACAGAGCAACAGCAGTTCCTGAAGGAAGAGCAGCAGCAGCAGCTGGCACAGGGACTTGCAAACAGAACCCTGCCAGTGACACGTGTTTGGTCTTTGTCTGTAAGAATGACCCTTCTCCTGGCAAAATGCTGATGGTCCAGTGTTCACAGGGGTGGAAGTCATCCGGAGCATCCAGTTCCAGCTGTGTGGGCACACGTTCAGTGAGAGCATCTTCCTGCAGTTCAGCAGTATGTGTCTAACGTTAGTACTTGGGCTTCGCCAAACTTTTTGCGAGTGAAATGAGAGCGATGCCTCGTTGGAAGGAATACTGCATGAATTTTATCTGCAGGTATATTTCCTGACTGGCAGCTTCCGAATCAACTTGAAGTAGGCAAAGGTGGCTTTAGTTTGAGCAGCGAGGCTGCAGCCAAAAGGATATATTTGCTCAGTTTAGGATCTTGCTGCTGGAGAAGTGTGCTTTATGGAATGGTTCAGGGTCATAAAGGTAGGGCAGGCAGATACACAAGCTAGCTAATATCTTTGTCCTTTTTAAAATACAGTGATACGTGCCTTGTCTGATATCAAAGTCTGAGCTTAAACATGTAGACATGTTTTCTTTGACCTGCCAAGGGCTTCTTTGATCCTGACCTTGTGTTATCTCCATGTGGGCCCAAAGATCCACCCGTGATGAGACCCTTTTTGCAAGGGAATGTGTTACACAATGTCAGCATGGTCTCTGTTGATGATGACTAGACTCTAGCAGTTTCTTCCTAGTGGAGAACCAGAGGCTCTATCTCTTCTTTCTTTTTGCCTGTACTGTGGAGTCACTTCTCTGGTACCTTCTCAGTTTCACTGTTATTTTCATCTTAAGATAATACAAAACTGAATTCTACTCAACTGTAAATTGGATTCTGCTCTAAATTTCATTTTATAGTTGATCATCAGAGACCTGGCATCAAAAGCTTCAAGATTCCAGTCATGTAATTGCGAGGGAGTGGTTGGCTCAACACTTTGCTGTAATGCCTGTTCCTAGGTATTAAGGGGCAGTGGGAAGGAGTTGTAAAAGAGTTGTTTGTAAAATAAAGAAATCATTTAAACAGATAACGTTTGTCTCTTCCCATAAAACAGCTGCACCAACTGTACACGCTGCTCGAGCCAGAGTGATTTTTAGTTCATTTTCCCTTTCAGGTTTTCTTTTCAGCCAGCGTAATATTTGTGAGGAAACAACACTGGATGTTATTGATCTATTTTTTTTTTCTTTTCTTTCTGACTCCTAGGTCACAGTTTAGGCCCTAGTTCAGCAAAGTACTTAAGAAGAGGCTTATCTTTAAGCACATGTTCAAGTCTCAGCAGAGTAAATGAGAATTAAGCAAGTACTTAAGTACTTTACTGAATAGGGATGGAATTAAGCACGTAGTTCAATGTTTTGCTGATTCAGTGCCTTAAAATTAAAAATTAATCTTATTTGTGCAACAAAGATTGAAAAGCTAGGCACTAGATTTGGATCTTGAATTAATATAAACCAGGAACCAGGGTAGCACCAACTGTCACGAGGAGAAGGGTATATAGGTGTAAAAATGGGTTAAAGCTGGGCTTGCTAAAATCATGGGTAGGATATAGGAGAGATGCGTGTGCAGTCCCTGCGGCTGTTTCAGACTGTCACAGAATCTCAAGGGCTGGCAGGGACCTCGAACCCCCCTGCCCAAGCAGGACCACCTAGAGTAAGGCACACAGGAACTCATCCAGCTGGGTTTGGAATGTCCCCAGAGAAGGAGACTCAACAACTGACAATCCCTTGTGCGTCAGTCCCAGCACTGGTGAACCCGGGCATGCATAAAGAGCCCTATAACTGCCCTGCCAGGTTGCAGGAGAAGGGGCTTAATCTTTGTAAGCCTCAATACATGCTTTATTTGTGGTGTGAAGCAAAGGTAAATCCACTTGCCCCTTTTCACTTCATGTCTCCCTCCTCTATCTGATTGCAAGCTCTTTGAGGTGGTGCGAGCTCTTTCCAGGTGTTTGATGCTTGGCACAGGGCTGCTGCATGTGGCTTCTAGATGGTTCTGTAATAAAAGTCTATAATAATAAATCTCGTGCTTTGGGCTTGACAAAGTAATTGGTGTGACATGACAGAGTGTCATTGCAGCTGAAGTCTTTGCGGGATTTAGGTAAATGTTAAATAATGGCTTTAAAAAGATGTAAAGAGGTGTGGTGATAACTTTGCGCTATTTCTCAGGAGGACAGCTGCTGATTGCAGCCTCGAGAGCTGAGCAGCTTATGGATGCAAACGTTTGCCTGGGCCAGTTTTTGGAACGTTTAAATCTGTAAACATCTAGTATGAGTTTTTAGTGCCCGTGAATTCTTTCCCAGCAGTTTTTGGTATCGGTAATAATGATTTGAGTTATGTAAGTGAAGTATTTGATAACCATTGCTTCTACAAACATGGAACTTGTGCCCGAGGCTGGCTCCGTGTGCATGGTGATATTGTGTGTTGATGCAGTTAGTGTTACGCCTTAGTGATGCTTAGAGAATGACTACTCCCAGCGTTCCTCTGAAACAAAACTTGGTTTAAGGATACTTTAACAAGCCTGCATTGGGAGTGTCATACGATCTGTACGGGTGCTAGCTAATGGTTAACCGCCTCTGTTGAACCTGTGCTCCTTACACAAACGCTATCAGCGTGGCATGAGTTGTCTTATTTCTGCAGACAGGGTAGTGCAGGTTGGACACTAATGCTTTCTTCTTCGGAGCAGAAGACAGCAGGAGGGCTTTCACTGCCTGCTCAAACAGGGAAGGGAAGGGAAAGAAGGCATCACGTTACTAGAGCTGCTATTTTCAAATAAAGACGAGAGGTATGAGGGTAGTGGGGTCTCTGAGTATGTCCTGAAGTTCACAGGGTGGCTGACCTCAACTCAGCTGTTACTTTGATTTTTTAACTGACTGTGTCTGAACAGGTGCTTGGTGCAGTATAAAGCTTCTGAGGATAGCTGGCACAACTTTGCTTTCACGCTGTCAGAAAGGGGAGAGAAGCAGGTGGGATGGTGCTTTAGGCAGGAGGTGGCTGTGTGGAGATACTCTGTGTGGTGAATGAAGGGGCAAGATAGTGCTGAAACATTTGAGCTTTCTGTACAAGGCAAAACCTCATAGATTGGGTGAGTCAAAACTCTGCGTCTTGCTTATGTTCTGGGGGCTTTGAAAACTCTGTGGAAACTGATTGTCACAAGGCATGTGGGATAACAGCCTTGTTTTCAGAACTTTTACCAAGGCAGAAGTGTGTATTTTGTGCATGGGAGAGATCTCTCACCCTGGCACGGTTCTTGCAGCGATAGTATTGCATGGTCAGCTTCAGTAATCATTTTGCCTTACAAATGGGTTTGAGATTGATATCTTTAATCTGAACAGCTCTTTCTTGAACTGAAAAAAAAACCTGCTAGTTCTGGATGAACTGTAATTGTCTCATTTAAGAAAAAGGAAAAAGTGAAGCAGAAAAAACCCTCTCGTGCATTTGAAATAAGAAAAGCAGGCTTTTGTGAAGCGCAATAAGCAAGTGATCCTTTCCTACAGGTAGAAACCCAGAACTCAACATGAAAAGCTTGGAAAGCACATTTTGAGCAAAACCAGCCTGTGTTGTTTTCCACAGTTAAGGAACGAATAAGTTGGTGTTTCGGGTGTTTGACCATGGCTAGTAGGAGATATACTTTAAGTACTTCAGAAATGGTCTCTGTGTCATCATTTTTCAGACTAACTTTTCTTCCCACAATGAAATTAAGTGACCTACCTCTACAAAGAAAGGAGATTGTTAGCTTTGAATAACATAATGGATTTATAACTGTATAGCATCTGCTGCTCACAATAGAAGCCTCTGGTCAGGACATAACTTTAGAATTTGATGCATTCAAGGTATTTTTATTGACTAGATAAAAATTCTTTGTTAAAACGTTGTTGGGCACTCAGCTCCCTCTCTCTTAAGTTGTCGTTGCACTCGTCTGAGTACAAGTTTCCTTTGATGTGGAACATTAAACATGTGAGAAGAAACAAAATGATGAGCAAATTAAAAGATAACATTTTCTCTTTTATTTTTGTGTTGTTTATTAGCAGTATACTTCGTTTGACTTTGGCTGCACAAAAGCTCTGTCAGTTAAGTTAATAGTAAATGTCACTTTCTAGTTAACATGTCATGAGAGCCTCTAGAGTACACAATGATTGTTTTAGGAGTCTTTCATTCACAAAATAAAAGAGGCATAAATCTTTTCTTATTTAGTCTTTTAAAATGATTATAAAAGAAAAACTCTTAATCTGTAGCTTGAAGTTATTTTTATTATTCAATATGAATAATATAATTTTATATATATATAATTTTTTTCCCTTGACAAACTTAGTCAGGAGTGTGGTTTGATATGATAACTGAGGTGATTTATGAAGGAGAATGAAATAAAAGTGAACCTATTTTAAACAGACCAATGAAACACTGACAGGCCTGAAACACAGATGATTTTGTTTCGTAAATTCTCTGGTCACTTTTTCTCTTGGGCATGAAAATCACACTTAGAACATTCCTATGAATTATCCTATTAACTGCAGTTTAAGATTATGAAGCACAATTTCTGAAGTGAATCAGAAATTAGGAATTTGGCATTAGAGGCTACTTTTGGACTCTGTGGAAGAAAAGCGAGCTGTTTTGATAGGAAGTTCCTCTTTTAAGCATAGCAAAGTGATAAATAGTTATTTCTTTAATACCCTTTTGGATTAAAAGGATAAAGTCTAAAATGACTTAATGAATGCAAATTTCAGGATGTTTCATTTTGTTTTGTTTCACTAACGTCCATTGCATGGAGACTTTAGGAGTTCCAGCACACCTTCCAAATATTGACAGTGCCATGGCTGGATGGAAAGTTCAGACCAAATCTTGAACCTTCTCCTGTTGGTTCTACAGACTGTCTGGAGTCCAAAGGTTATGAACTGCTTGTAAACTATCTCCAGAATAAAAGCCTGTGTGCCAGGACATCAGTGCTGGCATTGTGTTCTCTATTCTTTTCCTAATTTGCAGTTTCTCCCCACCCTGCCCCCGTGGATTCACAATGGCCTGAATTGCTTCAGTCTATGTAATTCAGTGAGGTTATGCTAATCGCTGTCAACTGAAAGCCTGTGCTGAGACTTTTCAGAGATGTTAATTCGCCTAGTACTACAAAACTTAAACAAAAAACAACCACCAGAGAGAGAAGAGTAGTTCTAAATTGTCTGCTCCTGAGGCACCGACATTAAAACCCTGCATTCAGGAAGCTCTTTAAGTGCCCCTACAGCTTTTAATGGTACTAATTTAGCAGAACTATTTTCTTCCACGGTAAGCACCACATACAAACATGAGGTAACCGAAGTAATTTGTTAGCAGTAAAGGGTCTCTCTGAGCATTTCTTTTTTCTCTGTTGCCTCTGGCAACATAAAGATTAAAGTTTGCATTCAAAATACTACCAGATTGACCCAGTGACTACTGGAGTCAACAGAAGTCTTCCTTCTGAACCAAAATTGAAGAGTTTTGTTTTGCTTAGCTCTGCAAGATGCGTATACTAAATCAAACAGGGCCGTTTCTGTTCTGAAACGTAAGGCAGCAGCATCCAGCACAGCCCACAGGTTTCCCAGAGTCATTGTGAACCCTTGTGAACAAAAGATCTGGAGGAGAATTTTCAAGCTTGAGTTAGGTGCTGAGGCTGTCTGGGTGACTCATTGGAAGAAGACAGTGCTCAGGAAAGGATCCCCAGGAGCCAGCAATCTCAGCCAGGAGCGTCCCAGAGTTCAGTTCAGCAATAGGATTTGTGCATTTTTGCAAAATGGAAGATGGAACGTAGCCCAACTCCATCCTGCCCCATTAAACTGAAACGCTTGCCCATACTTTGGGCAGCCTTTGAGGATCCAGGCTCAGCCTCTCAGGCAGAAATGCAAAATGGTAGATTTCCTCAGTGTCACCAAAAAAATTTAGTTCTAAATGAACATTTCTGCCTAAAAAGCCCTTTTTCAAATAAATGCTTTGGCTAGAGAGACAGGGAGCAATCACTTGGAGCTTTCCTCAGGCTAACACTGTATGTATTTTACTCCCAACTGTGCTAAATTTACCTTTGTTTCAGTACATTAAGAAAACTTCAGCAGGGAAACGCAATTTCCACTCATCATGTAAACACAACAAATAGTACTTCTCTCCTTTGACTGTTTTTCAGACATGAAGTTCCTGGTAAACGGATCTAATTACTATAAAAATTGAAACCCCTGCACATTTTCCCCCCCGCATCAGTGTGTGGTTTTTAGTTTGTACCAGAGTGTGTTGGATCAGTGATCCAAGATCCAACGAGAGCAGTTTGTGTGAGTCTTTCTCTCTGAATCGATGCTCAGCGATGAACTTACACGTGTCGCTTTATTCACCAGACATATCTTTTTCTCCCCCCTTTTTTTTTTTTTTTTTGGAAAAACCACTTCAACAGAAGCTTTTCTTTTGTTTTATATCACAGTTTCTTAGTGGCATGTGCCTCGTGGCCAGCACTTTGTAGCCAGCAACATCTCGATGATGAATCATTTGACAAGGCTTCGAATGTTTCTTAACTCTCAGTGAGATAACCCCAAATTGAGCACGTTAAATATTTCCAAGCAGTAGTCCCGCTGAGTTGTCATCTGCAGGCCTATTTTGTGCAGCACGCAGTTTCCATGCCCGCCGTATGTCCCGCGCTGCGTAGCCCGTATCGCGCGTGCCGCTATCTAATCTCAGCAGGTGAGAAGCTGTAATTTGTGAGGCATCTTATCGAATCGCACAAAACTGATGGGGGGGGGGGGGGGGGGGNGGGGGGGGGGGGGGGGAGGGATATAAAAAGGGAGATTGGCCCGCAACGGTCTTAATTCTGTTGTAAAAAACAGGCAGCGATGAACTGCGTAATCTCCAGGGCCGTTAAAAACATGGTGGTGTGATGGCAGGGCCTCTGACGGCGAGTGGCACGGGACGGGCACCCGCGTCTGGTCCAGCGTCCGGCCCTCGCTCTGCTCCACCAGATCTGTTTGTCCAGTGATGCAAGAGTTTGCTAATTAAACAGTTCACAGCGGTGTTTGGGGCAGAACCTGTGGACATTTAACCAATTGAACAATTTATTGCTGTAATTGAAGGGGTTAGTTGGTGTTTATTAACTAGCCTTCCTGTCACGTTCGAGTGGCTGGACTAACCCTTGGTCCCTGACTTGTTTTCGAGCGTCCTGCCGGTGCCGTTGGCGCTGTGGTTGCAGCTCTTGAGGCTGCGGCTTCAAGGCCAGACCTTTACTTATCCCCCTGTTGCAAATTCAGCAACATTGCTGGGCGTTTTTTTCCCTTGTGAGAGCAAGTGCTGTGTGTTACAAATGAAGTGCTGGCTCTTCAGAGCAAAAAGAAGGTTTTACCTTCAGCAAAAATGACACTGGGGTAATTGGGAAATTCCAGCAAACTGCTTCTGACTTGAAAATGGGCGTTGGGCTTCATAACCTCAGTGTAGCGCTGGTTTATTTATGATCTTGGTCACCTCTGCTGTCTCCATGGTCATTCATGCGAGTTTGGGGCCAGGACAGAGGCCTCCTTGCACTAGCGTGCAGTCAGACCACTGAGGCACACTGATGCAGCTTGGGACAGGAATCTAACTCAGGGCAAGAGTGAGTCCTGATGGTCACAACAAGCTGCTTCTCCCCCTTACCCATGAAAGCTTCTAGAACTAGAACTAATTGGCCGTTCTTAGAGTGCAATTAGCAAGGATATTAATCTAGGCCTGACAGGTGTGAAAATGCATTTCTTTGAGTCCCTTCAAAAGGCACCCTATCTGATCAGCCACAGGAGGAGCCTCAAGCAATTTTGTCTATAAACTTGCAAGGCTCTAGTTTGTTGGAACTCAACAGCCTGCTTTTATTAATCAAATTTGAGTTAGAGGACATTAACTCAGCTGAAATGGATGAGAGGAAGTTCACGTAACCCTAACACGATGCATAGTATCACTTCCATCACTGTGTCTGCCTTCCTTTAGGCACAGGACGAAAAGCGAGGAGATTTTAAATATACTTCTTTTAATTGAAGAGATAGGTCTGAATTCTTTTGCCTTAGGGATCATTCAGTTGCTGATCATTTGCCCCAAAAC
>WBNH01002869.1:51439-67124 GCA_013401255.1 Urocolius indicus
CCCCCCCCCGCTTCGCTTCTAGCCGGGTGTGATAGTCTCTGTTTGTAGTGTTTGCTGCTTTTCTCATTTAGTTGTTGTGCATCCCACAGGGCACTTTTACTTTAAAAGGTGGTATCACCAAGGGTGGCATTGTCATCAGCTGTGCAGGTATTAAATAGTACTAGTGTAACAATCTGTGATGGACTTTCAGGACTTGCTTAAGGAACTCCAGCCCAATACATCGCTACTAGTTCAGCTTCAGGCTGGTGTAAACGGGCAGAGCTCAGTGGAGCTGCACTGATTCCCAAGCGTCTGAAGATGCTGAATTCAACCAGCAGACTTACTGAGGGACGCTAAAAGGGTTCCAGCTGATTCTGCAGATGGCTGCTTGTGCTGGTTGGTCTCAGGCTTGCAACTGGACAAGGAAAGTTGTAATTTCCCACTTCGATTAAAAGGGGTGTTCACCGTTTAAGACTGAAAGGCAGAGCCTACCCCAAAAACATGCATCTG
Organism: Urocolius indicus; assembly: GCA_013401255.1. NCBI lineage: Eukaryota > Metazoa > Chordata > Aves > Coliiformes > Coliidae > Urocolius > Urocolius indicus. The sequence goes on from WBNH01002869.1 coordinate 51,929, forward strand.
TTTTACAGAAAATGAATGTGTTGTAAGAGCGAAAAACTACTGGAAAATGGTCTCGATACTGAAAACGGGCACGCACATGCATGCGTGCTGCTCAGTCAGACAGCATTTTCTCCACAGGTGGAAGGTGCTGTTTTATTATGAATGGCCTGCTCTGAAAAAGCAATGTACCCATAAAGCTATACTAGTTCGTCCTTCTGAAAGTATCTGAATGTCTACACCACTGTGGTAGTTCCTAGAACTATCTTGGGAGATTTCCTAGAAAAGATGAGTTCAGAGGAGGTCTGCTTGGTCCTTCAGCCCAGTCTCCTGGTGGGAAAGGCAACTCCATTAAAGAGTCGTTTTACTCGTGAACAAGGCCTGTCTCACCAAGGCTAGGATTCTGTTCCCTACTGCTGTGATAGAAGAGGCCCTCTAGTACTGAAGAACTTCTGTCTCTAACTTCCTCAGGTCAGTTTTGTTCTTTGAAAATCTTCAGCTGAAAAAGCTCAAGAAATAGGTCCTTGCTCTTTAGCCCATGACGTTTACAGAGCACAACCATATCCTTTCCCAACTTTCTGGCAGAGACAGAAGGCAAGAAAGATCATGCTTGTGTTGCATAATGGAACAAGGTTCAGCGGCCTTCAGGAGCATAAGCAGTGATGGAAGTAGCCTTAGAAACAGTGTGTGTCCCTGGACTTAAATTTGTCTGCCTTTCTGAGCTGTGAGGCTTTTTAACTCAGCAGCTAGTGTATCTGCGTTGACCTCTTAATGCAGCCATGCCCCATAGGATACTGCTGTCTTTGCAGAGCAAGCAGCTGGAGCTGGCTCTGCAGGCTTTGCAGCACAGCATGCTGTATGGTGTAGTCGTGCTGTTCTGCATAGTTGCTAAGAAAAGCTTTGCATTTTCTAACCTTTTGCCATCTGAATCGATCTTGATTCAACACCAGCATAGGAAATTACACCCTCTGGAGCAACAGCAAGGTGTGTCTTTTCATTGGAACCCATTGCCCTTCCGTCAAGACATCTGAATATTCCAGGAGATTTATAGGTTGAAGTGTTCCTTTCCTGGCTTGGGAGGGCAAGGCAGTCTTTTTCTTGATTACTCTACATAGTGCAAAACGTCCAAGAGGAAGACAGGTCTTGTGATCGAGATAAAGGGTAGTGATTCAGCTCCTGTCCCTACTGTCTGCTTTCAGTGAAACCTTGGGCAAGTCATTTGATGTCTTCCTCTTATGCAAAATCTCTGACTCTAGTCAGAGTAGCCTTTTCTGTTGAGTCTTTTAGTCTTTTCTCTGAGAGATTCTTGACCCTGGCTGCACATTTGTATGCCTTCCTCACCACTGTTGTCTGCTAATGCAAGCTGGACTGCCTGCCTTCCCTCAGTTGAGGAGGAGGGTTCGGCTGTAAGAGTTTTGGTGTCTGTTCTTACAGTGGGGAATGTGCTCTTGTACCCAAATCTGCTACCAGGACTCCTGCTTGCTTTTCCATCTCCCCTCTAGTTCTTTCCCCCCACCAAAACCTCCTTTTCTTCCCCACCTCTCCTGAACCAGGGGAGAGGAGGAGAAGGACTAGCTTTCCCCATCCCCATTGGGAAGCCTAAAATATGTTATTAGTCTCGACTTAACCAGACGTGGGAACAAGATTACTGAAATTGATATCAGCCAAGTAAAAGTTATGCAGCTTTGCAAGTTGCTGACTGAAAACCCTGTAATTACCCAGAGCTGAACAATTTCTTACAGCTGGCAATTGGAGAGCCTCTGGTGTTCACACGAAGGGGTAAATTCTGCTGCTTTACCTCTTCCCCCTTTCTAGAGACAAAAGGGTGCACAATGAAGATGCTTGTTTGGACTTGCTTCACCTAAAATGGTTTGGACAGTTGCTTTCTTCATACCTCAGTTACGTTTTCATTCCTATTCAGAGTTTTCATTAGACACTTATTTTGTGGCTGCCCAGAGTGACATTTCATAATTGCGTTGAGACATTTCTGTCTCAAAAATCTAAACTGTAGTAACGCAAGTAAAACCTTTTGCCCAAGGGATACCTGAGCAGAGGAGATCAGCATTAAAATGATAGCTAAATAGGCACGGATGTGGTATTTATTGATGGAAAGCTGCACTCTCTGCTGCCTGGCTGGTGAGAAACAAGAGAATGAATAATAGCTACCAGTGTCCCAAGTCTGAGAAGTCAGAGGAAATGGCAGCAAATGAAGATGGATGAAACCCCAGCAGGGTGAAGGGAGATGTGTCCTCCACGCTGGACGGGGCTGGGCGGCTGACTCCTGGGTCAGCTCAGCTGTTGCTTTTCAGAGTGGTGTTTTGAAAGGGCACAGTTTGGGAGAAGTGCTTCCTGGCTGCCACTGCCCTGCACCGCTTGCAGATTCTGCCTGTGGGTCAGGGGGAGGTCACTGCCCGTTAACTCAACACCTCCAGAGAGGAGAAAGCTCTTGGGGATAAACGGCCTTACTATCACTGTCTATCCAGCCCTGAGAGAACTCGCAGATGCTTCACTTACCCCTTTACTTTGTCCCCATCATTAGCACTGCTGACTAATACCACTTCCCACTCTCAGTACAGCTCGGCATCACAGTCTTCACGAGTTTTCTCCTGGCAGGTCCTTCTTGTCATGCTGTGGCCAGGGCCAGGCTGAACTCCAATGCCTCACTGACACCTTGGCAAAGTTGCCAGGGACTGAGCGAGACCTCAGGGTCTGCAGAGGCAGCAGCATTCCACAGAGGCACGTGTGGCTGCCCCTGGGGCTTTGGTGTCTGTGCCAGGGTCTGCCTCGCGGTGCCAGTGCCAAGGCACTGCTGTCTGTGCCTCACAGTGCCAGGGCACTGCTGTCTGTGCCAGGGTCTGCCTCGCAGTCTCGCCGCACCTAAAGCAGGGCCAGCTCGCCATGGCCATGGCACTTGCAGCTCTGTGGCTCGGCACCAAAGGGAAGAGACAGCTCTTCCATCTCCGCCTGCACCCCGAGTGCTGTCAGTGGTGACATCAAGAGGGGACAGGCTGGATGTTTGCTTGTAAAATGTAAAGCCTGAGTGTGCTCAGCGTGCTGTGTCGGGTCCTGTAGCTCTCCAGAAGTGAAGCAGTTGGGTTGGAATCGTTGTGTTTTGAAAAAGATGAAAAATGCCAATAAATGGGCTAAGTCATGCAGTAGCTCATTTCTTACATGTGCATAGAGGGGCATGAGAAATAGGTGTACTTTACCTTGCTCCCACATTTCTGCTTCGGACAGCAGTTACAGAACCTTGCTCACAGGTGAGCCTGCGTGCAAGGCACTCCCCGGCCGTCACTTCATAGCATCAGCTTCCCTGGGGGAGAGAACTGTTGGAGCTTTCTGGAGTGTCCGCAAGGGTTCAGGGCCAAAGTGTGGAAAGGCAAAATGCTGAGGCAAGGGGGTTGAACTCTGCAAAACCTCTGCAGGTTGCAGACTGCTCTGTTCTTGTCCATGCAGGAATTTAGTAGGCATGTATTTTATGTGTGTGGATACATCAGTAGATGCATGAAAATATGTGTCTGTTTCCAATAAAAGTACCCCATGAGCTAAACATCTTAAAAATCTTAGGCTTCACGTTTTCTCCAACAGGCTTGTTCAGGGAAACAAAAGAGGGTGCTTGACAAGACTATGGTGTGGCTTCTATGCATTTCCTTTATTCTTGTGGCTAAAAGGAAATTACAGTGTGTTGTTAAGTCAAAGTGTGGTCTGTGGAGCCAAACCAAAAAAAAAAAACCACCTTTAAATGGACTGAAATTCTCCCCCTGATAAAAGGGAAAAGTCCACAGCAGAGAGACAGGATATCTTTAATTTAAATAGCGGGCTTAGGTATATTAATTTGAGTTCAAAGCATCTTTCAAAGGGTATGATGCCCACATTTTTAATTTTACCTAATACTGAGCATCTGGCGTGGACTGGTTTGTGGTACTGAGAGCAAAAGGAAATACATTACTCATAGATGAAAGGAGTGAGGGGGAATCACTGTCCTGACTAAAAATAGCCGTTTTTTCCACCAGTTAATATCAGCTGGAAGTTTGATTAAATAGTAATTGTCTAGAAAAAGACAATAATTGAGTGTGACTGTTTCCCTTCAGGGGCCAGGCCCAGGTGGTGAAAGTTAAGTATTGTCCTTCAGATAAGGCCCTGAAAGCAGTTTTCCTGGATGTCCACAGAGCCCTTCTGCAAAACGTCCTTTCTGGGTGCTGAGCTGCAGACAGACGAAGTCCAGGCCTGTTCGCAGGGCAGCGGCAGCTTTCGGGGCTGTAGTGCCAGAGGATTTTATGGCTGCACTGCAGATTCGAGCTGGCTCACCTCTTTGGGCTGGAACTGTAACCCAGAGGCACAGAGATCACAAGAGACAAATGTCTTGAATTAAGAAATGGGGTTGACATCTATAAAAGTCAGAGCACGTCTAGTAGGCAACATGTGTAATAAAAACTATAACATTATACCTAATAGGGAGATGGGAAAGCTATCTGAAAAACTGCAGCTTCCGTTCGGATCCCCACGTCCCAAACCAAAATACCCCAGAGTAATGCTGTTGGGGTTTAGTGATCTGAGCCCCTCTGGTCTTTTCCTAAAGTCTGTCTTTATCAGTCCGATGTTAGTGGTGGCACTGGTCACAACTTTGCCAGGCTTTATGGGAGCCCACAGGGAAGAAATGTGTATTCCTGCGAGGTTAACAGTCTTTTCCTCCAGGTATCTGTAAGGTTATTCTCTCTGCCTAAAGGTTAGCACTTCCCACTTGTCAGGGCCTTTGCATACGACGAATGTCTAAGCCTCACTCAATTAACCTTTGCAAGCGTCCAGTGAGCCCAGAGCCATGAGATACAGCCAGGCAGGAAACGCTTCTTGGGGGGGTTTTTCATGCCTTGTGAAAGTTTTCCAGTTGCTGCTTACCCTGAGTGGAACGGACTCAAAAGCTTTGGGGAGTTTTTCGCTAAGGAAAAGTGGAGGAGGAGGGAGCGTGAGAGACCAACTGGTCTGCCGCAAAACAGCCAGGAGTTAGAGCGCTCCCCGGGGAAAGGGGAAAGCCATCACTCCAGCCCTGTCTCCCGCTGGGTGAAGATTTGGGACTTTAGCCTCACGCCTCCACATGCTGAATTAGAACCATAATGGCTGGGCTGGAGCCAGGCCAGCTCTGCTGGGTGGCCTGGGGACAGCACTGGGAGAGCCTGTCACCGGAGCCTTCTAGTGAGAGGAGCTCCCGAAAGCTTTGTCGGCTGTAGCTCAGACAGTAAGTGGTCTCCCTGCAAGGTGAGGCTGAGCCCTCAGCCGCCAGAAACCTGTCTCACTTGGCAGTTGGCACTCCTGTTGGACCATGGCGCCTGGGTTTTGGGCATTCAGCGTCTTCCAGGGGAAGCTGACCCCTGGGGTAGGTAACAGGAGTCACTGCAAAGCCACAGCAGAAATTGATACCGCATTCAGTTTGAGAATTCGGATGTCTCAACTCTGTGGTTTAAACCACTAGACCACACTTTCTGAAATAGGTAGGAATATTTGCATCTTTATATCAGGAAACGGAGGCACGGGGAAGGTACGAAGCATGCCAGAAGCCACGTAAGCCCGTGGCACAGCTAAGAACAGAACCCGGGTTTCCCGATACCAGCACCTGTGATTGAGCTGCATCACCCTGCGAGGGTAGGACAGGAAGGAACAAAGACACAAAACCTGAATGTCTTCTGAAAGTGAAGACTCTGCTTGCTTCAGTTAGTGTTTTCCATTAGATCCTGAGCAACGATAAAGACAGAGTCATGTCTGCCTCTCTATAATCTCGTTTTTCTTTAGCAGTTGGGTTGAACAGTGGCTGTCGCTTTGGCACCTCGCTTGGGGAGCTGCCGGCCTGCTGCTAGCCACAGATTGGTAGGCTAACATGAGAGGCTGCTGGGGGAAGAGTATAATCCTGGTCTGCAGGGGGGCACAGAGATTTCTTCACCTCTGGGAGGCAGCCTGTATTTTGAAGCAACTAGAGCCTGAAACTCCTCCTTTAGGTACAGCACAGCGTGCTGTGACAGTCTACATCAGCTTTAAAGAACAGGAGAACAGTCTTTAGCTGAGCAGAAGAGTCAGGGGCTCGCTCGTGGCAGCTCTGATTATGTACAAAATAGACGTGAGATCCTAATGTGTGCGTTGGTGACTTCAGGAAAGCAGATTTTCCCGTCCTTCATCAGTGCAAAACAACATCATTCTGTCCACATTTATCAATATATTTTCATAGAAAGAAAAGGGGGTCATTGCATCCTCTGAAGAGAGGCCGAAGTGAAGGAAGATCGAGAGGTCGTCGTTTCTCTGTTTTGAGCCTGCAACTCCCAAAATCAGAGGCCTAGTAATCCTAATGGATTGCCTTCCAAAATTCCTTGGATTTGTATTGCTGGACTTGTCTCTCTCCAGGGCTTAGCTGGATCCCTGCAGATAGATTTTCAGGTTTATATGCAGTAATTCCACTTAGTCCAGCTGTAAACTTGTGGTGGCTGAATTAATACATTATAGGGGGGAAAAAATAAAGGGGGGAGGGCGGGGGGAAGAGTATACCTTCAAACCCCCTCGTGTATCAAATCCTGAGGGGGGAACACTGGGCATTTCAATTAGTTGGTTGTGTGGCCTGATTGAAGAACAGCCCCTTGGCTAACAAAGCTTTGTCTGTAGTATCAGCTTGCTCCTCATCCACCAGGACAAATAGAGTGGTTGGTCATTAACGGGCTAGCCATCGGGTAGGGGTTTTGTTCTTAAATGGGGGCTTTGTCTTATCCCTGCTGTTTAAGCCCTCTCCAAGCACTCCTCACCTGTCATATCTGTCATACATTTAATTCATCACGCTCTCTGGTCAAAAGCTACACTGATAGTATCAAAAGAAGAGGAGGGGGCTTCTTATAACTTTAGCGATCAAAGGAGATTACCAAGCAAATAAGATTTTAATGAAGGCGGCAGGTTTGGAAGGGAGAATTTACTGCACTGTGAACTGCGAGCACATAAAGGTTCGTTTTATCTCTGTAGCGTTGGGCAGTGGGATCCCAAACTGTTACAGAAGGAAGGATGGATGCGTGGTTGGTGGTTTTAATTAAAAGCACGGAGGGGTGAGGCGTGAGGGGTGAGGGAAGAGCTCTTTTATTTCAGTTATAGGGTCACGTTTTTAATCTGCAGATGCGATAAGCATAGCAGACTGTGCTTAGACACAAGTTTTTTGCAGTGATGACAACGATATTAAGCGATTTACTACTGAACTGGTGTGGTCAGGCCAACGCTCTCTGTCATTTGACCTAAGCTGGAAAATACAAGTCACAATGCTGAGAGAGGCCGGACCCGATGGCAGCCCCTCAGCAGGCAGCACAGTCAGGACAGCAGCCCCTCGGCAGGCAGCACAGTCAGGGCAGCAGCCCCTCCGCAGGCAGCCCCTCGGCAGGCAGCACAGTCAGGGCAGCAGCCCCTCCGCAGGCAGCCCCTCGGCAGGCAGCGCAGGTGGGTGGGTGGCTGGTCCCCAGGCAGGAGCCCCGCAGCTTGCCGTGGCCGTACCAACAGAGGCCAGAGGAGACAGAAATGCACCTTTTGTGCTGTCTGGCCTTTAGCAGGGTGTGGAAATGTGCAGCTGCCCCATGAGGCTCTGTCATGGACTCAGCACCCCACCTTCACTCTGTGTCGTTTTGTGTTAAACACAGAGGGGTGATCCTCTTTGGGACTGTCAGCCCAGAACACTGGCTCAGTTTCCTGATAAAGTGAGAAGAACCATTGGGGATGATCTGTTGCAGTTCCCACCGCTGCTGGCGGGCAGTAATCCAGTGCTGCACGGCCAGCCCTTTGGAGCCTTTTGGGTTAGCAGCAAAGATGCTCTACTCGAGACACGAGTGCAGTGTGTCAAGCCAGACCTGCCCTGTTAGCAGCAGAACCAGGCAGCTTTGTGTTTGCACTTTCCTTCTCCTGATGCAAAGGTTGCTGAAGCCTTTGATTAAAAAAAGGGCTGGCTGTGTCGCTGGCAGGGATGTTAACGTCTTTGCTTCAAAGATAAGGGGGAAGTAGCTGCCTGGCTTTCTTTAAATTGAATTTAGAATGTGGGGTCCAGGAAGGAGATCACAAAAACATGTCTGAGCTTGTCAGCCTTCACAGGTTTGGGTGGAAAACTGCAGGTCTCGCTTTCCGCTGAGTAATACTGAGAGATCGTGATGTGTGTGGCTTTCGACCTGGCTATGAATTATGAATGATTTATTTTAGAAGTGATAAACTCCGAGCCTGCCCTTCAGCTCAGGAGGTCCCTACAGCTGAGGTGGTTTACATTCAACGAGGAGATGGGCCTCAGCACCCTTCCAGTGTCGGAGCTGATCTGTGTTTTCAGCTGTACTTCAGCCAGCATCCATCGCATCAGTTGCTCTTGTGTGGTCCCCGGGATCTCCCGGTATTGCGAAGCACAACGAGCTGGTTTTACTGAAAGAGAGATGAAAAATCACACACTGTCCTCTGGTGACACGAATTTAGACGAACCAAAGTCAGACCTGGATTTATTTGCAAGTGAAGACAGGATAAAGGTACAGCCAGCACCACTTCAGAAACCCTGCTTGAACCTTGCTCTGAGTAAGCAAACAGCTTCTCAACTGGTTTGTTTGAACCAGTAGCAATAAAACCCGTAGGTGAGCGGGGCCTGTATGATCTGATACTGTGACGAGACTGGTGCAGAGGCATCTGCAGCAGGGCTCTCCTGGTGCTCCACCGGTTCTAGCGGATGGGTGTTGGTGGCGCCGGGAGTTGTCCTGCAAAGCTTTGCCCCGCGAGCAGGGCTGGCGTGCGTGCCAGACGCAAACGCTTGCATTTACTGGTGGTTTAAAGGACCTCCATGCTTTCATTCAGCTGGAAGCTTTCTTTTTTTTTTCCCTCTCCTTTTTCGCCCCGCTGTCAGTTAAGGGAGGCAGCAGCTGGTTTATGATACGGTCCTTCCCTTCACGAATCAGAAACCCCAGGAAGGTGCACGGGTTACTTGAGGTGTGAGCCAAGCGTCTTGACTGACGTGTTGTGGTTGTAGATCTCGAGGTGTTCGCAGGACCAGCGTCCTTATGTAAAGAAGTGGTTTTCAAAGTACCGTAAGTCTGCGTGACAGGGCATAAAAGCCGAGTGGCGGGGCGACTCGTGGGTTATTGTTACAACACTAACCTTTTGAATGAGCTAAAGTACTCTGTGGTTGGAGTTTCACTCCAGGAATTCACTTTCAAGCCACTTTTGCCAAGTTTAAATCTGTCCACGGAAAACTTCAAAACCCCTTAAGGAAAAGGAAGAAAAATGGCATGCTTTGGGGGCTTTATCCCTTGCGTTACAGCCAGTGGGTTTGAAACACACCGCCCCGTACCTGACTCCGGGCTTAAGAAAGGAAAAAATCACCTTCAGAAAGCGGGCACACGAGCTTGATTCGGCGGAACAAAAGCTGCCGTGCCAGCACTCAGAGACGCCACACATCAGCTGCTCTCACAGCTCATACTTTTTTTCCTCTGCATCAAAGCTCTGGTTGGGGGGGAGAAAAAACAGAGAGTGAGAGAGCGAAAGAGTCAAGCTCCTCAGAGCCTCTAATGACGCGTGCCAAACACGTGGAAGGTAAATCCCCTAATTCAGTCTATTCTTTCAGCATTCCCTGGCGGGCAGCCAAGCTAAATATTTCTGACGGATAAAAAAATGCACCCTCCCTCCCTCCCTGTGCAGCACTTTCTTAGCAGGATGGCTCTGGGGCTGGAGCGGAGGGGGCTTCTCTGGGGGAAAGCCAACATGTGTGTTCTCTTATCTATTTATTTATTTTATTAAAAAGGAGCTTTATGGGCTGTGATTGGATTAACTCAGTGAACCCTAGAGGAAGAGGAAAAACAAATTGGGAAGCTGGTTTAGCACCCCCACCTTTTTGTCATCTTCTTTTGGGGATTTCCTGGCTGGCTGCCACCTTGAGCCTGTTGAGTGTTCTTTAGATCAATCAATTAAAAGGGCTTTAATATTCGGGTGATTGGAACGCAACATATGGGCTGCTGGTGCGGATGTCATGTGGTGCGTGGAGTTAATTGCAATGATTAATAGAGGTGTTAGTTTCTTCAAGACTAATTGAAGAAAGAGTATAATTGGAAGCACGGGCCAACCATTATTGTTGACTTTTTGGAACATGTCGTGTCCCTCGAACACCGTTACACGATTGTAAGCGCGCAGATGGGTTTTGTTTAGCTTTCTTGGGCGCAGTGATTTGCAAGTCATGTTTACTGTGCACAAGTCAGGGGTATTTTTAGCTAAATTAACCTGAAGAGAAGATTTCTGTGTGTCTCGACCGTTTCAGTCGCCGTGATGTACGCTGACTTCCCAAGACATGCTTGTCCTTAGGTCCTCGCTAGACTTAAACCGTCTTCCCAGCCTCGCTGTTACAGCATCCATCCTCAAACTGAAGAGGGGCCTCCACAGGTCTGTCAGGGCACTCTGTGCAGGGTGATTGGCGCTCTTCCCGTGCCCGGGCATGCTGTAAACGTGCTGGGTGCTTCGGGGGAGCAGCGTCTGGGCTGTACTGCCTGTCCCACACACACCTCGTCAGCTTGACCACAGCTCAAAGCTACCCGTGCTGTTAGCTATGCAACACAGGACTGGCAAAAGCTTGGCTCTGGCAGCCATAACCAAATGACAAATGAGAGAACTTCGCAAGATTTAACTGAGAGAAGATCTTCTGGCCTCTCCAGCTTCTTTCAGAGTAATACATACATCTCTCAGCAGTAGGAGTCCATGACTTCTTTACCCAAATTGTTCATCTGCTGCAAAATGCAAACCGAGAGCTGTGAGCTCGCTGCAGGGGACATCTGGCAGCAAGGGGAGGGTGCAAAGGATGCGTCTCTGGAAGTCATCCCACTGCACAGAGCAGCTCTCAGGTCAGAAGTGAGGAAACTGAGAAAAACATAGCAATGTCTCGTCAGTAGCCTGCAAGCACGGGCTGGCCGCCTGAGCAGCGTGTGAGGGAGAGCGGTGCCGCGTCCTGCTCGCTGCTGGGCTGTGGTTACCAGTGCTGCAGCAGGTTTTCAGCTGGGGATTTCTTAACACTGAAGGTCATGACTTAAATAACTTGTGGATCTGCTAGAGGGCAAGCAGTTACCTTTGGGGGAAGAAAATCAGGCGAGATGGTAACGGAGCGTTGATCCAAAAGGTGAGTCAGTTGGGATTCAGGACAGGTAAGCTTCGTTTTGGGGTGCAGTGTTTTTACATCAGCCTTCTTTGTGCCTGCTTGTGGTAACAGAGGAGAAGCCTACGGGTGATTTTGAAGTTGTGGAAGACAACTAATCTTTCAGGAAAGGACAGATCGATTTCTCTCTGTTGTCTTGCTTTGCACATGTGGTGCAGCTTATGTGTTTGTGCATCTTCCTGAGCACTCACAGAGTTTACTCTGCATCCCAGAAAAAATGAACAGAGAAGTGATAGAGAAGTTCAGAGCTGGGGGGGTGGGGTGCGTGTGTGTTGTTGGCTTAGAAGAAAAGAGTATAGGATGGTTTTAATACTTCAGAGTCTTCCCACACAGATTTCCAGGGATGCTTTGAAGACAACTGTGTGTCTGCAGAGGCTTTGAGCCTCCCCGGAAGATGTGGCCTGTCTTGTGTACAGATCTGAGCGAAGCGTTTGTAGAAAGGAAGTGGCTGTCCTGTACTGGGGGCTGAGAGGAAAGGAAGACATTAGGGCTGATTGCAGGCTTCCCGTACTCCCTGCTGCCTGATTGGTGTGCACGTAGTGCTGCTCATCTTAGGTGAGGAGTATGCTGGGATCGACTGCTGCAGATTAACCTTTGAAGAAAGTCTTTTCTTTTTAAATGTTATAATTTGGTGACAAGATGAGTCAGTTAAGGATCTGGTTTTATCACAGCAAACTACTGCAATTAGATAGTTACCTGTGTGTTTTGTTTAATCTTCGACAGTGATGAAAAGCAACAGCATCAGCATTCGTGTTGTCTCCTTTGCCACGTGAGATGCAGTGTAAGACAAGCAGCACCTCGTGTAAAGGTGCTGGCGCAGGAGCATCCTTTCTGCCCTTGTCAAACCCTGTCATGCTATATAACTGACACCATTCCAGTGCACTGGCACGAGCTGCTGAGAGAGGAAATGCAGGCCGAGGAGACAGTGCTTGTGTTTGGTGTCTGATTTGTGTGTGGTGCTAATATTCTCGCACAAAGGAGAATGTTCAATAACCTGCCCCTGGAATTAATCCCAGGGGACTGATCTCTAGTATAAGCAGGACTGGTAGCATCACCTGTCGCTACGGCAGACAGAGCGCTGGCATGAGGAGATCCTGCTTCTAGGTGATCATTGATCTACCAGGTTCCAAACATGTGGCTCGGTTGTCTCTTACCTTTTGCTTTCCTCAGGCTGTGTTTTCCCACAAAGTCTGTCCTGCTGTTTAGAAGGACCTGGCTATGTCACAAACCGTGTGGCTAACACTGGCTGTGATTAAGGTACCTTTTGGTAGGAACCTTCCACCAACACAGACCCCGTTTGTTGAGCAGAAGTTGGTATGACAGGTTCTGTGGCCCAGGGGAGGTAGTGGCTGTTGTTGCTGGGGATGCTCCAATACTGTCCCTCTGCCAGGAGCCGCTTCCCAGCTCCTGGATCTGCACTAGGGCCTCACTTCCATCAGGTCTCTGTCAGAGCCAGACCAGGACACACACCAGTCCTATCCCAGCTCCATCACTGCCCTGCAGCATTGCTTTTGAGGTGGTAGCCAGCCTAGACGACTGGCAGAGCAGCCCCCACAGCAGCTGTAGGAGGGCATCACAACTTGCCTCAGCGAGTGAGCTCTAGAACTGAGTGCCTGAGCTGAGAGCGTGCCTACTGCAAACCATCCTGAGGCTACAGAGTCACCCAAAGGAGCTGTTGTTAAAAGCTTGCAGACAAGAGCTGAACCTGAGGAGATTATGAAAGAGGAGAGACTGTGCCTGGACATCAGCAGTGTCAGGGAGGAGGGAAACTGAGAGTAAGGTTGGTACAAGACTGAGGGATTTATCTTTATGGGTTATTGTAGATGAAGACGAGCAAGCTTGGTGTTAAAAGCGGGTGGGATGTAAGCCAGCTCTGATCCAAAAGCTGCCTGGCTGCATTAGCATGGTGCTAAGCCCAAGCTAATATATCCGGCTTCTCACCAGGGCTTATTAGCTCGGGCTCAGTGCCACACTAACATAGTCACAGGCCTTCCAGTTGGCTTGACACCGTGTCTGCTCAACGTGTGAACTGAGCTCACCGCTACGTGCCTGCAGATGAAGCACCAGGAGATACCCAGAGACCTGCCTGCATCACGCTGCAGCTCAGGCTGCAGAGGCCAGGCCTGCTAGTCAGCAGGACGGGGCACACGAGGATGGAGAGGCCACCACGTTTGCTTAGTTCAGATGGGGAAGGAAGTGCAGAGCGGATGAAGAACCAGGAGGGACTGAAACTGACTCGATGAGAAGACTTGGCACATAGAGCCTGCGTGTGGGAGTGGAAAATGGGAGTGACTGGAAAGGGAAACTACAAGAGGGGTCAGGAGGAACAAGGTGAGGACTTGCTAGGCAAGGAAGCCAATCACAAGTCTGAGGTGAGGTCTGGAAGACGGGCTGAGACAGGAAGAGAGGAGGAACAAATGTCACACCAAACCTGGCACGAAACTGAGATGCCTGGGACCAGTCATTGCTCTGCTTCCGGCACGTCACCCGGGGAAACCCACCAGCTCTTCCAGCGCTTGTGCCAGCCTTGCCACAGCCAGCCACGCGGCTGTTCCGAGCCAGCTCTGCCGCCGTCCCCGCAGAGGGCTGCCCGTGGCGGGGCAGAGCATCCCGGCTGCGCCGTGCTCCCTGTGGGCATCACGCTGATGCCGGGTCAGGCACCTCTTGCATCTTCCGTTTCAAAAGCCAGTACAGAAACTGTTGAAGAACGTTACTAAACTCACAAACTCAAGTTCTCCAGAGTTTGGGTTGTTTGCCTAACCCCAATTTGATCCTCTTATGCGTTATGATACAGCCTTTAATTACTCATTTAATTACTGTTTTTTTCTGCTGGTTACTTGCCTCATTCGGGCATCAGACAAGCTTGCAAGGGGAGATGAATTGGGATGGCGTAATAAGTGTTATCTTCAAGACACCTCTTTCCCCCACCATCTGCTTTGCAGCAGCATCAGGAAGTGGAAGGGCTGTGGTGGGAAGAAGTGTTGCTGTGCTTGGGGCAGGTGCACTTTGCTCTGGGGAACCAGGTAGGGTTTCTGCCCGGGAGTTCAGAGTCACGCCAGTTCACCCCAGCAAAGCCTTTTGCAGAGGGCCATTACTTTTGACAGCGTCCTGGGTGGCTGATGAGAAGCCTTGCATGACACAGAGCCACCGGAGAAGCCGGGAAGAGAAATGCTTTGAACGTGGGAAGTCACACACCGCGCTGAGCAGCTCGGCTGCTCCACATCCCCAGATTCACCTGCGCTGCCGATGTCTCCGTGGCCCTTCTGCAGGGCGACAGCAGCAGTAACACCTTCATCAGCTCACGGGGAAGGTGGTGTGGAAGTCACATTAGTCAGTATTTGATATCTGTGGGGCGTTCGGCTGTTGTGACGAGCAGGATGGAAAAACACAAGACGGAATTGGTTTGTCTCCCATTGGTACAGTCTGTGGTCAAAGCAAGGCGCTGGGCCGTGCAGGGAGAAAGAAGAGAGAGTCACGTCTGGGAAAAAAATGACCTTTTTAGTCAGCACAGTTGTGTCTGAACGCTGTAGGAGGAAGAGATCTGGTGGGAAAAAGGCGGTGTGTCATGTGGCAGGAGCGCAGAACTGAGTTTGGGTGGCACCTCCTGCCGTTGGAAACGGGGCCTGATTGCGCCCCGATGCTTTCTGCGTTTGCTGTGGTCTTGGGGCATTTGTCTCGCTGCAAGCCACGGCTCCTTGTGTGAGTGTGAGGCGGCTGTCTTGCAAATCTGGTGGTTCGCTTTTACAGAACTTTGACTCAGCTTCAAGGAAGGAGGAATGAAGAAGCAGAAGAGTGAACTTCTGGAAGCTGAAACCCTCCTTTCCCTGTGTTTGAGCAATCCGTGCTCTGATGAAACCTTTTGAAATCTCATTTGCTGATGTCTTTCTGACCCCCAAAATTATTCTTGTGCAAATGTTGACACCCAGCAGAGATGAAATCATTGACTTGGGAAAACACATTTAGCTTATCAGAAACTGCAGGATTCCAGCAGTACACCAGCAACACCAGCCTCTACTTCGGGGGGTTTCTCCTGTCTCTTCCCCCCCCCCCCCC
>WBNH01002869.1:67155-78211 GCA_013401255.1 Urocolius indicus
CTAATTGTTTGTGGTTAGTTGGCAGATGGTATTGTGAATCAGGTTATGCGTATCTGAAGGAGCAGAGTGTTTTTTCAGTTCATATAAACCCAAATCCATGTCATATGCCAAACTGGTTTCACGTTCTGGCTGTCTTCTTCTGCTCATGAATTTTCTGTGTGCTTATGATTTTGATGTGTTTGCTAATTTCATGTTGACAGTTTTAATTACACACTCCAAGAGCCTGTAAGCAGAACAAGAAGGAGATATGTTTTCCAGTTGAGTTCAGGCTGTGTGTAAGTTTTCTGTGTGGGCTGGACCCTGCAGTTCACTGAAATCAAAGGACAACAAAGTTTCTCCACTGACCATCTGAAATCAGTTAGTCCTCGACTGTTGTTCTTTTGATGGTGCTGACACTGAATTTCTTTGATTTGATTGCTGGAGGAAAGTGATCTGAGAGTGGAGGGGGAAACCGTCACAAAACGTCTCAGGCGTTGGCCTCCTGTACCGCGCCAGCAAGGGCTAAAGGAACAATGGCAATCCACTTACTCGTGCACATCCGTAAAGCCAGAAGATGCATTTAAACCTGACTTTTACATCTTAGATTTGCAGGGTCACAGAGTAATTGCGGGAGGGGAACGTGGCGTTTGCTGCGTGTAGAAGGAGGAAGCTGCCCTCCAATAAACTAGGGAAAAACCAGGATGCTCCTGTTGATCTGAAAGTGACAACTTTGAGTTCTGCTGGTGAGGTGTGAGGGTTTTGGGGAGGGGGGGGAGTGTTTTAAATGAAAGGCGTGGCTGGACGTTCAGGATCCCTGTGATAAAGGCAGTACAAACTGGCACGCAGCGGCTCTTGTGCAAGAGCGTAATTCACCTTCATTTTACACTGGCTTACACATTTTAATACATGGTGACAATCAGAATTATCGGGCCACCAGGCGGAGAGGAGTTTGTTTTGTTAATTGCTCTTGTTAAGCCTAATTAAAGAACGGGGTGGAGTGGATGCGAGGGGAGGGGAGGGAAGGAGGGGGGAGGGAGGAATCTGCTAGCGAGAGGCAATTGTGGAGCCCTGTGAGCGGGGCCGGCAGTGCGTGTTGGGGAGCGAGCGTGCGGGTGTGTGTGTGTGTGTGTGTGTGTACGGGTGTGAGAGGGAATGACAGGCTTCCCGTATGGACTAAAACCCTGAGATGCATGAGCTGGAGCAGGGGAACCTGTGCCGTGTGGACACGTGAAGGTACGGATGAACAAAGAACTGTGCTCTGTTTTGCTTTATGAATGAACTCCTGGGGGTTTTTGTGGGGGGAGCGGTGGGACGTGAAGCAGGTGACGGGCTTTGCTGTTACGTTTTGAAGTCTGCTGTTAGATTGAGGTGTTGGGATGGTTTGCTGATGGGACGTGCCACCCCTTTGGGGCTGCCAGCACAAGGTGTCCGTTCGTAGCGCTGGGCTGGGGATCCTGGACACCTCTGTGCCGTTGTCCTTCGCGGTGGCAGCACAGCACAGCTGGGGCTTGGCGCTGGGAAGCACAGAGCCCAGGAGCCGCTCGGGCCTGCGTGTGCCCCGCACGGCGCGGCTGGCAGCGCCCGGCCCGCTTGGTCAGCCCCTGCACCCCTCGCATCGCCAGCCTCGGGACACGGCGCTCCGATAAGGCACTGCTGAGCCAGACGGACCCAGAGCGGGCGATGATGATACATAACACATCTGTGCTCTTCTTTTCCCGGGGTATGCTACCTGACTTGTTTGCCGCCAAGGTGGTTTTACTGTTCTGGCTGCTGGGCGGAGGGAGGAGACTGGGACAGCAGAGGAGTCACGCTTTTGTTGCGCTTAATTATAAAGGAGGCTTTTAATAAAACCTTTTAGTGACAGGAATTAAATGGCACTGCAATCCTGCACAAGAAGAAAAATGCTACTGCTGCTGTGGCTGACAGCTGAGTGGTTAGATGGCCGGCGTTGGCTCTGAGGCTCAGCAGCCTTTCTCTTGGCTGGCTGCAGACACCGCTGGGTAAATGTGTTTACTTTTCCCGTAGTATTTATACTAGTTAATGTGTCGCACCAGATAAATGTACTTCCCGAGCCCATCTTTCAGCCCGCTCTGTTCCGTCCCGATTGACAAATGGTTGAAGTTTGACACGGCGTTATCAGCGGAGCGCCTGCTGGGTGCTGCTCGCCCGCGTGTTTCTGCTCTGTCGGGAGAAGGGAATTCTCTGCGGGGTTTTGTTGCCGTCCCACTAGCAGTTGGCATCCTTTCCCGTGCCAGCTGATTCCGATTTCAGCGAGGGGAGGCTGTTGTCTTCCTCGGCAAAGCCCCGTCGTGGCTCTCCGGGAAAACAAAAGACCCCCAGAGCTTTCTGCACCGCAATCTGCCGCTGTCCCACTTTCGAGGAGGTGTTTTGTTTGTTGCGGCAGCCTCCCATCTTAAAATGATATCCCGGGCGGGCATGTGCGCTGCCTGAAGCCTCCTGTCTGCAGGGCTTTGTGTTCCCTGCGGGGGAAACGCGTTGTTTTGCGGCAGGCTGCGGTGCGATTTAAACTTGGTTTAAAGGGTACAGAGCATAAAGGGAAAGGCATCGACGTCTCTAGCAGAGGCGGTCTGATGAGGAATAGCTGTCAGGAGAAGAACTACCGACTTAGCTCAAGTGGGCTGCAAATGCATTAGGGATGCATTAATATTAACAGCAGAAGAGACGTTTCCTGCATTCCTTTGACATCTTCCACCACGCTCTTTTTTTTTTTCCCCTTTCCTTTTTTTTTTTTCTTTAAGGGCACCTTGGAGTGCAGTTTTAACACTTATTCAAGTTAATACAGGGATGATAAGCTAAAGTTAAACAGAAGGAGACCCCTGAGTGCGTGGGGTCGGTGTCCGGGAGTCCTGGAATTCCGTGCTGTGCTTTAGAGCCAGGTTGTGGTAAACTCCGGGACGAGGCGTTCAGGGCAGTTTGCAAAACGGGTCTGCCAGGTACGGTCGTAACCAGGAGGAATTGTTGTCAGCAGAAGTGTTTCTGTGAGGGTCGCTATCACAGGGCTAGTAACCATGTGGCTGTCTCAGGTGGATGCAGCAGGGGCTTGTTCACAAGTTCAGGGGTGAAAATAAAAAAAAAAAAAAAGGACACCCAAACCATTCTTCAGCTTACAAACGTTTTGTGAGGGTGGCTGAACAGTTCAGCCTGAAAAGAAAGCGGATCCAAGGCAATTTTTTGCTGGGTTTTGGTCTTTTTAAGTCCTGCGATGCACGTTCTCGTGCTTGGGCTCCGTCACCAGCAACCTTCCCGTATTTATTCAAACAAAAGGGACATTTAAGACAAAGACCAGATATCTTTGAGATGTACAATAAAGCCAAGAATGTTGTGAAGCACCTGGAGGGAACGTGCAGTTGCGATGACTGTGTCTCAGGGTCCCGCACAGCGCATCACAAGTTCACCCGCTGAGCCCTTTAACTAAGGGAACTCGTGGCAGGGGGCTTGCTTTTCCTGGTAAACACAGCTAAAAGCCCCAGTCCCTAAGATGTCAAAAGAAGAAAGATGAGCCCTCAGAAAGCACCCAGTCTGGCAAGACCAGTGATGCAGCAGCAGCAGCAGCTACCACCGCGGAAGCACACACGAGTTTGGCAGCTCTTACTGATAGGGCAATTTGAATTGCCTGTGTGCGTCTGCTCTACTTGTTGAGCCTAATGAAAAGTACAGTTTAATCACTGGTGTGCCAAATTGACCATGATTAGCTGTTATTGCAGATTAGTGCATTGTCTGGGGCTCCAGAATTATTGATCCGGGTGCTGTGCTCTGGTGTTTTCTGTGCCCTCTATCGTAACCTCTGCTTAACGCTTAGGGGAGCGAAGCAGGAAAGGAGAGTAGGAGGGAAGAAGTCCAGATGGGAAGAAAACAGGTCCTGAAAAGACCACATAGGAACTAGGTCAGGTACTCTGGAGATTAAAGAAGCATGCTTCATCCCTGGACGCAGGAGGCAGGGACAAGTAGCATACAATTACGAGGAATTAGAACGGCAACAAGTAGTGCAGATTTATCAGCTTTAATTGTCTATTGTCAGGACAGAGCCCTCTTGTAGATCAGGCGGCTGCCAATGCTTTAATACCTCTAATGGACTCTCTATTGTGGGATTATCTCTCCTAAGGACAATGTCTTTCTTAAAACAAGTTGTTTTGGGAGAGGGAGGGGAAAAAAAAAAAGAAGAAAGAGGAAAAAAAAAAAAAGCCAGCAGTATCTGCAGCCCTTGCCCCTTTTTCTCTGTCTGGTTTGTCACATTCTGCAGGAAGTAGCTGAGAGCCCAGTGTTGCTCTTCTGTCAGCAGCCTATTCCTTCAGGGGAACTGATAGATACCTATTGAACATTAACCCCCTTTGCTCCACCTTCCCCAACGAGCTCCTCCAGAAACAATGGCTGGTTGATAAAGAGCAGATAAGCAAGGACACCCGGCTTAAGAATCTCTCTGCTATCTTTATTTTAAAAGCTTTCCTGGGTTTTGCAAAGTAAACATTACAACATTTAAAGAAGGATAAGGTGTCAACTATTTAATGAGAAGTTGTGTTTAATAGCAGAGGAATTCTTCCCTCCCCCAGCCAACACACAGGTATGAAAAGACTGTTATTTCACCACCCTGGGGTAGGAGAGGTGGAGAAATGACAGCTCCGCTCTTGGAAGCTTAAAAAGTGGTCCCTGGGCCCAGCCCTGCCAGATTCCCTAATCAGCTCTAAACACACAGTCACTACTTCAAATCCTTTGGTCCTGGATGCAGGGCAGTGGCGTTGCTGGATCTGTGATAATCTGTGGGTAAATATTTTCGTTTCCACCATATGTGCTTTGTCATGGTGTGTAGCTGTTGTTTCTGTTAATCTGTTTTGAAGCGCACTCCCTCAGCGGCCGGTTCTTTGTCTGAGAAGAGTGGTGTGGTTCCACCCATGGAACTCGCTCCCCTTCTGCTGTGTGCATCAGCTCCACGAGACTGGGCAGTCTGGAGAGCGAAATGCAAAGTGCCTTGTGCAGGAGCAGGGTCTGAGGCGTCGCTGTGACTGACCAGGCTGGCTCCGGAGAGAATAGCCCAAGCAGCGCCGTGACTGTCCAGCTGCGAAGCAGCGTGGAAGTGGCACGAACCCAGCTAATTTTGGCATGGCTTTGTTATTTCAGGTTGTTGTGAGCTGCTTGTTGGGCTGATATCTTTGAAATACTCACAGGAGCGAGCCTTCTAACGCGCCATCCCATCCCTCTGCCACAGCAATCTGGAAATCAGACTCGTTGAAGGAAAATGTCCCAAACCTCACCCTTTTGTTGTTCACTCCCGTCTCCAGTGAGGTTGGAAAGTGATGGGAATGGGTTGGCCTGGTTTTGTTCATTTTCCTCAGACTCGGTTGCTACGGACAGAATGTCCAAAACTCTGTCTGGGGATGTGGAAGGTGTGTCTTTGTGCTCGGATTTTCTTGTTTGGTGTAGACTTGGGTCGGTAGAAACACGCAAAGACAACTGGCTATCATCCCAACCTTTCCCAAGACAACCATGGCTCACAAGAGTGATGGGGAGTAATCAAGAGGGGAACATCTGTCGTCTTCGCTGCGAGGCATTTCCCTTCTTGGACAAGGAGATGTCTCCTTTAGTCCAGACCACGAAGTCTGCTGCCTTTTCCTGCAATGAAAACAAGTGCAGTGTCAAAGCCTCTGTTGCTGCTGCTGCTGCTTTCTCAGCACCTTCAGCCCAGCTCGCTTCCTGGGAAACACGAGCGAGCAGCTTCAGACTGTTTTGCCTTTGTTGCTCAGCCACGTTGGCAGCAGAGAAGCCCAGCTTCTCCCAGTGACTTCTTGCCCTCCTGATAGCAGGCCCAGACAGCCTCGGCTCCTTCTCGAACTCAAGCCTCAACAAGAGGAAGCAGCTGAAGCTTAATTCTCACTTGTGTGTGCTGCAACAAGGTGTGGGGTTTTTTCCACTGGAGAAGGGCTATTTTGGCTTGTTCCTAAGTCATCTGAGCAGCAGTTTCATAAGGCCTAGCTGGAAACTAAAAGGGATATGGCATTTTGGTTTGACTCCTTTTTTTGTTTCCCTTTCTTTTTAAGGACAGAAATCAGGAGGGATGTTGAGGCTTTCAGTAGGCAGTAGCTGAGGGTGCAGCCAGAAGATGTGCTCTTGCTGTTGCAGAGCAGAGACAGAAATAAATGTAAAGGCGTTTGGAAGTGCTACGAGGGAATGACCAGGGTGCTCTGTAAGTAAAGGCAGTTCCTGAAAGCTGCATGTATTAAATTCAAAAGCCTCCAAGCTACACCGTCCACCGCCCCAAATGCCCTTGCAAAAACCTTCACGTAGATTCAAGTGCAGTTTTAATTTCTCCTCGTAGGCAACACCATGCTGAAGTTGTCTCGGGGCACATAAAGCCTCTTGAGATCTTATCTGAAGCCTATAGGCTGTGTTTTGCAAAGGTCAGGCCAGCCTGTGAGAAGACTGTAGCTGGCCTTGTTGCACAGTCACTAAAGCGTGCTGGGCCTCTCTCTCTCTCTCTGTTTTTGTTCTGACAGCACCCATGTTTTCAGAAACGTGGCCCCTAAACACGAGTGTATCTCAGCTGAACTTGAAAGCAAGCCCTTCCTTTGAGTTCGATGTTGCAGTTGGCTTTTAAAAGATGTGCAGTCGTGCAGCTACATCATGTACCTCTTCCCCGAGTAATGACCACAACTGGTCCCCAAATGTTTACCAGCACAAGGATGCCTACATGCAGGAAGTGGGAAATGGGGGTGGGTCTGGTCGTTACCCTTGATGTGGTCAATCTGCCACTGACCTTGTTTGGGGAAGGGGAGGATGTGAAAATGAGACTCCGCTTTAATCTCTTGTGTGCATGTTATCTCCCCTCCAACTTTCGAAAGAAGTTTCATCTATTAGAGCCAGCTCCCTTCCCTCCTCCTTCCCCTCACAACGACAGCAGGCGCAGGGAGAGCAGCAGCAGCAGCAGCAGCAGCAGCAGCGCGGCGGCAGCTGAGGCCGAGCGGCTCGGGCTTGTTGTTGAGCTGAAGTGGTGATAGCATCAAAGGAAATGGATGGGGATTTCTGAGATCAGAGCTGTTAGGGCCATTCATGATTTGTTGCCGGGCTGAAAGCTGCTGCGGAGAGAGAGCTGCCTGAGAAATGCTGATTAATACAGTAATTGAGGTTTTCTATGAGCGAGAAGGAAAAAATGAAAATATGACTAAAAGTGCTCGTTCTGAAATGAGCAACATTTTGAGATTGCAGATTCCAGACAACACAGGCTGCTGGCATGAGAGACTGCTGCAAAAGAGCAGAGCACTTCTGGTGCAGCAGGGCATCTCTTTATGTTTCTGTATGAAGGAGGAAGGTCACAAGGTCAGTCTGTACGTGTCTTTCATGGCAGAGCTTCCTCTGCCATTCCCACTTCAGCCTGCTTTACTGACAATTTTTTTTGCCATCTCTTCTTTCTGGACAACCTGAGTTTTAGCCCAGTTCAGGCACCGTTAGGCTGGACCCGCACGCCAGCCAGATCCCTTCTCCCTCCCGCGCCAGGGTAGCGCCGGGCTCAGCTTCACAGACACACCTGGAGCCAATTTGGGGGTAGCCTCGGAGTGTGCCACAGAGCTGTTTGAAGTCCACAGGCTTCACAGGCTGTGCTCGCCTCCCCGGGCCTGGGGGAGAGAGCCACGCTGGCCTGGGATGCTGGCATCCTCCTGCCGTCCTGACTTACATCTGATCTAATCTCTGCTTCCTCTCCTTCAGCCTTGAAAGGCAGGTTTGCTTTTCCTCCTGCTCTCCTGCACGTGAGGAGCAGCCCCGGAGGTGGAGATTTTTCCACCTCTCCACCATCCGTACTCCCACGGCTCCTTTGTGTTTGTTNGGCCTGGGATGCTGGCATCCTCCTGCCGTCCTGACTTACATCTGATCTAATCTCTGCTTCCTCTCCTTCAGCCTTGAAAGGCAGGTTTGCTTTTCCTCCTGCTCTCCTGCACGTGAAGAGCAGCCCCGGAGGAGGAGTTTTTTCCCCTCCTCCCCCTCCCTTCCCCCCCCCTTCTTTCTTTCTTTCTTTTTTTTTTTTTCTGCTCTTTCAAGCTAACAGGGAAGTGAAAAGCTCTGCAACAGCTGCCTCTCGGAGCGAGGCTATTTTTCGGTAAAAGAATCACCTTCAGTATGACTACATTGTTTTTCTGTTCTACGCGATGTGACTCAGCACCACTTAATTAACCCAATCAAGTAGGCCGGATTTCTCTCCTTTAATGAATGGTTCTTCCTACTTCAGAGCTTTGCTAGACCTTATTTTGGATGTGCCTCGGTTTTACCGGGCATATCCAATTACCTTTATATCCACCTCTCTTGTGGAATCACGCTGCGGTGCAAGTTAAGCCAGGGACACTCACTTGCTAGAGTTGCCCTACTTCTGCGTGCAGGCAGCCTCGAGCCCTCCTGCCTCGGCGCGTACAGAAGGTCTTTACACGGATCTACTATTCTCAGCGCCGCAGAACGAAAACGGCCAGTAATCCTTCCCGCACGTCTCTTTATCAGCGGGAGGAGGAGCAGGTTCAGGGAAAGGGATGTGTGTGCACCCATCAGAGAGATGGACAGGCGCTTGATGGCATAAACCTTGCTTCTCCCCCCCCCCCACCGCTTTCTCCCTTTTTCCTGTGAAGAAATAAGTAACACCCAGATCACCCCAAACTAAAAGCGCGCCCGTGTGTGTTCGGACGAAGGAATGTGAAACTAGCTGCTGGGTGAAGTGCCGGGAAAGCGGCGAGAAATGCGCTTGCAGATGTGTGAGGAGGACAAGCAGCCGAGTTGCCTTGCAGGGGAGCAGCTAGCGTTGGTGCTGGGCTGTAGATGGCTATAAATGGAATGGTGCATCACCGTTCCTCCGCGCCCGCCTCGCCGAAGAGACGGGACCACTGAAGGAAGTAAGGCATCTGGTTGTTTTGTAATGAGAAGCAGGAATGCTCTTAATAATAAACAAACAGGACATTGTATGCCATCATCACAGGATGTCCTTCCTTCAGCCAGCACGCTGGCTCGCATCGGAGGGAGAAGAAACGGGGCGCGGGGGTCCGCTAATTGCTGTCCCCATCCTCCTGCCGTCCCCAGCGTGCGCCCTGGCGGGAGCTCACGGCTGGCCCCGCGCAGGATCGGTGCTGGGTCCCCTCGCACCCAGTGTGTGGGCACAGTGCCCCGCACCGCCGAGCTTCCCTACGCAGGATCGGTGCTAGCTTGACTTGCACCCAGTGTGTGGGCACAGTGTCCCGCACCGCCCCCCACTGCTGAGCTTCCCCGCGCAGGATCGGTGCTGGCTTGACTTGCACCCAGTGTGTGGGCGCAGTGCACCGCACCGCCCCGCACCGCCGAGCTTCCCTGCCGCGGCTGCCAAAGTGAGGTTTTTCCATAAAGGAAGAAACAGAGATGTTTCTGCTAATTCCTTTTACAAGCAGTGATTGGGACCCGTTCTCTCTTAGTCAAATGGAGGGAGACCGAAAGCGGGCACATGTGTTGGCCCCTGGAGCCTCAAATAGCGTGAAACGCAGGTTTTGAGCAAGAAGAGCCCGAGGCGCGTTTGTGGTGAGGCGTGGGGGGGTCGGACCCGGGCGGCACGGAGCCCCCCCCGGCCGTGCCGGCGCAGTCGGGAGAGAAGCAGAAATCCCCGGGTGAGGCAGCAGGTACGGCCATGGCGGGGAGCAGCAGGTACGGCCATGGCGGGGGCTGCAGGTACGGCCATGGCAGGGGCAGCAGGTACGGCCATGGCGGGGGCAGCAGGTACGGCCATGGCTGGGGCAGCAGGTACGGCCATGGCAGGGGGCAGCAGGTACGGCCATGGAGGGGGCAGCAGGTACGGCCATGGCGGGGGCTGCAGGTACGGCCATGGCGGGGGCTGCAGGTACGGCCATGGCGGGGGCTGCATGTACGGCCATGGCGGGGGGCGGCGGGCGGCTGTAGCTGTGGCTGTAGCTGTGGCTATGGCTATGGCTGTAGCTGTAGCTGTGGCTGTAGCTGTGGCTATGGCTATGGCTGTAGCTGTGGCTGTAGCTGTAGCTGTGGCTGTGGTTGTAGCTGTGGCTATGGGTATGGCCGTAGCTGTGGCTGTAGCTGTAGCTGTAGCTGTGGCTATGGGTATGGCTGTAGCTGTGGCTGTAGCTGTAGCTGTGGCTGCGGCTGTAGCTGTGGCTATGGGTATGGCTATGGCTATGGCTGTAGCTGTGGCTATGGCTATGGCTTTAGCTGTAGCTGTAGCTCTGGCTATGGCTATGGCTGTGGCTGTAGCTGTGGCAATGGGTATGGCTATGGCTGTAGCTGTGGCTGTGGCTGTAGCTGTGGCTGTGGCTGTAGCTGTGGCTATGGGTATGGCTATGGCTGTGGCTGTGGCTGTAGCTGTGGCTGTGGCTATGGCTGTGGCTGTAGCTGTAGCTGTGGCTGTAGCTGTGGCTATGGCTATGGCTATGGCTATGGCTGTGGCTATGGCTATGGCTGTGGCTGTGGATGTAGCTGCGGCTGTGGCAGGCGGCCCCCCAGCGTTTCCCAGAGGCAGGGCAGGGCTCGGCTCGGCTCGGCTCGGCTCGGCTCGGCTCGGCTCGGCTCGGCTCGGCTCGGCAGCACCTGTCTGACAGCGGGGGCGGAGCCGCAGGGGAGCGGCGGCTGGAGGTGTGAGTCAGTGTCCCGGGGACCCGGCCGCTGCGAGGAAGGAGGAATGTTTACTGGGCAGAGATGAGCCAGGTCTGCCGCCGACGGTGGGCTCCGGTGTGGGAGCGCGCGCGGACTGAGCCCCGGTAAGAGCCCCCCCGCGCCCCCGGGATCCTTCTTCCAGCTCTCTCGGCCGCGCCGGCGCCCGGGGAACAAGCACAAGTTTTCCTGCTGGCGGCCGGCGGGTCGGGTGCGCTGCTCTGATCGGCGTTAACCCTTTGGCGCGGCCGTGCCCCAGCCCCGCACCCCGAGCTTCGGACCGTGTCCCCCCCGAGCGCGGAGAGCCGGCGGCCGCAGCCGGGCCGGGGCGCGGGGGCTGGTGCCGGGGCGCGGGGGCTGGTGCCGGGGCTCCGGGAGCTGGTGCCGGGGCTCCGGGGGCTGGTGCCGGGATCTGCTGCCGGGGCTCGGGAGCTGGTGCCGGGGCTCCGGG
>WBNH01002869.1:78433-141873 GCA_013401255.1 Urocolius indicus
CCTACCGCGACCGCGGCGACCGAGACCCTGGCGCTGGCCCCCGGCAGCTCGCGCCCGGGCGCGGGCGCGGGTGCCGGGGCCGAGGCGCGGGAGCTGGTGCCGGGGCGCGGGGGCTGGTGCCGGGGGCTGGTGCCGGGGCGCGGGGGCTGGTGCCGGGGGCTGGTGCCGGGGCGCGGGGAGCGGCCCCGGGGGTCCCCGGTCGCCCCGAGGGAGCCCGTCAGCCTCTCCGTCGGCAGACCCTGCTTTCTCAGCCTCGGCGGTTGGCTTTTTCCCCGAGGAGGGGTGTTCCTGGAGATGCGCATCCCAAAAGGAGGAACGAGGGGGTTTTACGCCGGGTTCCAGCGTCGTTCCCGGCTACCGGCCAGGCGCAGCTTTCGGTCCTTCGGGAGCGTTGTGGAAAGAGCTCGACTTGAGCAGCTGTTTGGGGATGGGTTTGAAAGTTAGTGCTTCGGTCCTGAACAGACAGAGGGGCTGAAGGACTTGGTGGAATCGTCCTGCGCAGTGCTCGGGGGTTCTCGGGGGGGTTCTCGGGTTCATCAAAACCAAAAGGGATAGGAAAGACTTAACTTTATTTTTTTTTTTAACGAAAATATTTGTTTTCCCGCGTCGGTTTTCATTTTTGGCCCCCGAGAGCGCGTTGCAGTGCTTTGTGCGGGGCTGCTGCTGCTGCTGCTCGGGGATGCTGGCAGGATGTCGGCTTTCTCAGCCTTCCATGCCAGAGGATAAGGGGACGTCAGGAGGAGGCGGCGGGGGGGGGGGCAGGTTGTTTTGAAAGTTGTTTGTGTGTTGAAAGCCGGTGGGAAAGTTCAGGCTTCCCCATTTGGAAGAGGCAAGGCTGGGTTCCGCTCTTCCAACATGCGCTTTCCATTTTTAGCTTCATTCAGACGCAGACAGCAGCTCCTTTCCTCTTCCTCTCCTTGTTTGTGACACTTTTCTGAGGCAGCTTTTCCACAAGGCGACCGAGTGGTCTCGCGGCCGTGACCCCACGTTTTCTTCAGCATGGAAGGGTTTTTTTTTCCTCTCTGAGGCGCTGAGGAAGGGGGTCTGAAAAAGGTAAAGGGCTTGGCAGCACTGGGATTATTTTTTTTCTTCCCCCTCTTTGTTTTTGTTCCCTCCTGGGTACTACCGAGGCTGGCGTTTCAAGGCACTGCTTCAGTCTGAGCAGCTTCAGTTTACACTGCTTTTTGGCTATTACTCAACTGTACCAGCTATCCTGCATACGCTCTTAAAGTGTCACAGACTGCTGTATTAGTCACGCTGTCTCAACGGAAACCACAACACTGAAGGACAATGAGGATTAAAGGCTGTTTTCTTATTTTCCAGGCTGCCACGCAGTGTAGCTCGGACGCTGTGAGTTTCAAGAATCTGGTGAAAGGGAGAGAGTGGACAATGAAAATGGACATGGAGGATGCTGACATGACTCTGTGGACTGAAGCCGACTTTGAAGAGAAGTGCACGTACATTGTAAACGATCACCCGTTGGATGCCAGTGCCGACGGAGGCACCCTAACTCAGGCAGAGGCTTCTTTGCCAAGGAACTTGACTTTCAAATACGCATCCAACTGCAAAGAGGTAAGCGGCGACGCTCTGGGGAAGGTTGGAGTCAGACAAGCCAAATCACAGCGCTTTGGAAAGTGTGTGCTCACCCCGGCTTCCACTCTTTTAACAAACACACGCACATGCACAGCCCCTCACCACCACGCAACAACAAATGCTGCCCGCTGGCTTCTCAGACGGGACCCTTTTAAGAGACTGGTCGTCTGTGGTGTGGTGTCCTCGCTGGGAGTCGCAGCCAGCCCGTCCCCGAAGCTGGTTCTGTACAAACGGTTAAGGTTTCACACAATTTGAACAGCATATGCATATTTAAACTGTCGGGTAGTTGTCTGTGCCAGCTCCTAGGCTGCTGTTTGCCAGGACCATTCATTGCCTCTGGCTCAGAGATTAAAGTGCCTCAGTTGTCCAATAAATAGCTTTAAAAAAAACAAGTAGAGGAGGGGAAGAAAAAAAAAAAACAACACACCAAATTCCTGGAAATGTGTTTAATTACTTCTTTTTGTTTTCCCTTTGGTTATGAAATTGCTTTATTCTTTTTGTGAGCTTGCTGTATTCTTGACTTCCTAAATTCTTAAAAACTGCGGCGTGCCGGTGAAGGAAGTGATGGCAGGACCGTAGCAAGCTCGACACAAGAGTGGCCGTGGCTCAGATTAACCTCTGTTTATCTGGGACAGTATCTTCACGGGTAGCTGGCTGCGCCAGCCCGTCCTATCCTTGTCCCTGGAGTGGGTACATTCTTTGTTGTTGTTTCAGAAGGGCTGGAAAGAAATGAGCCCGGATGAGCAATTTGGTTTTGTGTTTACTCCTTGGTATAGAGTAGCTATTATAGCTAGGTGTGATGTTCGGCGGGGTAATAACCCAAGGGACAACCCTTCATTTCTCCTTGTGCTGAGACTTGTGGTATAGCAGCTATTACCTGTGCTTCTGCTTTGGCTAAACACACTGACCACAGAGCTGAAAAGAAGAGGCACACTCATCCGTGCCTATCAAATATTTCCTTCCGAAGTAGGAACTTGTTTAATCCTGCGTACGGAAGTAAGGCCAGACCTCCAGCCGGAGGGTGTTGTCACCGTGGAATTCAGTTTGGCAGTGCCTAATACAGTGCCTAGTAGCAAGTTTGGTAAGAGGTTGAAGCTAATTTCTCCTTAAAAAAATCACTCTTCCCATCTGCCCTGCCCTGCCCCCGCAGAAGTTTGGCAAAGGAAGGACAGGCTTCAGAAAAGAAGCGCGAAACCCTGTTCTGTGTTCCTGCGTGATCAGATGGGTCTGGCTTGGGCTGTGGGGGCAAGGCGAAGCTGCGACTCCGCTGCGTGCTGTGGTAGGATTTCTTGGTTGAAGGATGAGCTTGCAGCAGCGCGACGGCTCGGGCCGGTCCTTGGCCGGTGATTGATTGTCTGCTCAGGCTGCTTGCTCACTCTGCCCCTGTTTAGTGCTGCTGCTGCTGCTGCTGCTGCTGCTGTGGGAGATGTCCGAGGAGCTTCTAGAATTGCCAGCACGGTGTTTGGAAACACCAAGGTGTAATTTCCTTACACTGTGAGCTCAGGCCAGTGGATCTGGGTAGGAGGATTGCTGCCATCTCTGCGTAAGGGGTGGGGGGGGGTAGAAAAGTGCTTGAACGATTCCTGGTTGTTGCTTGTAAAATGTGACCTGTGCAGCTCCCAGCTAGTGGGAGTCTGCATATAGGACATCCTCCTTTTGTTCTCCAGAGTTCCCCCTGGTCTTTTATTTGCTCTGAATATCACCCTACTGTAGGGAGCAATAGGAGCTGTGGGACCCTGGCTGTTTTAAGCAGGTAGCTCTGACAGGAAGGGACCATCTCCTCCTTGTTTTTCTCCCCACGTTGCCGTGAGCGCAGGGGCAGGTCGCTCGCTGGCTGCTTGTCTGCAGGGTGAGGTAGTTGGGAACGCTGTGCTCCGCTCGCCTTCTGGCAGCTTTTGTTGATGTGAAGCGTTATTT
Source organism: Urocolius indicus (assembly GCA_013401255.1). Classification (NCBI taxonomy): domain Eukaryota; kingdom Metazoa; phylum Chordata; class Aves; order Coliiformes; family Coliidae; genus Urocolius; species Urocolius indicus. Next base: position 81,944 of record WBNH01002869.1, read on the forward strand.
TTTCCTGCCTGCCCACTGAGCTTGGTTTTGTCTGGTGGGGTCAGGACTGGGTGCATCTTGCCCTTGCGCATCTGCGCTCGTGGGGTCAGTGAGGGGGCCTGATGCTGGCTCTGAGCTCATGGAAAACCACCGGAGCCCTGGCAGCTCGGCAGGGTGGGTTTTTTTCTCCCCTTGCGAAAGGATGAGGGGATGAGGTAAGGCTTCGGGGGATGCGTGCGTGTGCGTGTGCGTGTGTGTGTGTGTGTGCCAGTGGGTTTCAGATGTGAGCTGTCTTCATTGTTAACTTTCGGGAGAGAGCTGTGGCTTCATCTGGATGAGAGTCTCAAACGCTGAGTCAGTTTATTGACAAAAACATGTCTAACACATCGCTTGTGAAATGCTAACGCTGTCATGATTAGATCATGAGATCCCGGTGCTGTCACCATCAGTGTTGTATCTCCCCTCGGAGAAGGAAAAGTACCGCCTGCCCGCCCGGGAGGGAGGAAGTGCAGCCGCTGGTGTTTGGGGAGCCTTGCTTTGTGTGTTTCTTTTCCTTGCTCGCTTTCTCAAGCGAGCAACTCGCTCTTCAAAGGTTTATTGAATCTGCAAGGGAGCCCGTGACACGTCATAGCCTTGTTTACTCTTGGATCTTGACGGGGGATTTTTTGTGAAGGACCCATTTCTCATGATGAGTTTACAGTATGCGTCAGCGTTCTGAAAAATGAGTTACTACTGCTTGCAACATTTTAGGCTGCTAGATTTACATGAGGTCATTCATTTCTATGTGTGAACTATTTATCCTTTCCTCCAGTGTTAGCAATCGACAAGAAATGGATAAAACACGGCGCCAGAATGGGGCCTTTAGAAGGCCACATGTGAATGATCTTTCTTTTTTTTCACACAGACATTTAAAAGCTTTTCTTTTCCCCCAGTGTTTTTCCCTCACTCCTTAAAGCTCGAACGGCCCTTTCTTGATAGAAAGCGGCAGCCTCTTCTGCTGGTTTGAATATTGCTGGTGCCTCATCCTCGTCCGTGAGCTTGACAGAGAGAAACACATCTCAGCAAACACAGTGCTTGCTGCGTTTCTCTGACAGCGCCGTTTCGTAGACACAGGCCCTGGGTTGCTGGCTTTGGTGGCAGCATGGTTTTGGGCTGTTGGCAAGCGTGCCTGGCTGGCCTGGGGCACTCGCTCTGCCCTGCTGCCTCTGTTCCTCGTACGTGTGGTCCCTGAGAAAGGCAGTCTGAAAGCATTTCGCTCCGTGGCGTCCCTTCTAGAAACCTGGTCACTGAACGAAAGGTCAAAATGTCTGTGGGCTCGCGTCGCTGTGGTTAAATAAACAGATGGGTGTTATTCCAGGACGGCACGATGCCCTTCTCCTTTAGCACTGCAGAGCGCTGCTGCCGCCCTGAGCCCAGCAACAGCTCGTTCCGTGCTTCTGAAGCAGTTGGGTGGTCTCGTCACAAAACGCGCTCCCCTCGCAGCGTATCAGGGGCCCGCGCTCCCTTCCAGCGCCCGCTCCCCGTCCGACGTGGAAGCGCAGCGTGCCCGTCCCTGGCCCGGGCGCTGCCGAGCCCCCCCGAGCCCGGCCCCGGCCCCGAGCCCGGCCCCGCCGCCGCATTAGGACCCTGGTCAGTTCCAGGCACGTTACCGCCGCCGCCCCGGCCCCGGCCCCGNCGCAGCGCTCGGAGCGGCAGGAGCGGGGCGGCTCAGCCGGGGCTCGGCAGCCGGGGCTCGGCAGGAGCCGCCCGCAGCGCCGGGAAGCGGCTGAGCCGCCTCGGCTGGCCGTCGGCTTCGTCTTCGGGCTGGAAACGGCGTTTGGCGGCAGGGCAGAAGGCGGCCGGGCGCGGGGTGCCGGGGACGCCTGCTGGACACCAGCCTGAAACGCCCGCGGGCGGCCTCCCCTCCCCCCGGCTCCTCGCCCGCAAGCCCTCGGCAGCGCCGCGGTCCGTGGCCTCTTGTCAAGCTGCCGCAGGGCGAGATCGCCTTCGGGCTACGGCCGGGGTGCTGCCCGCACCCCTCTCCTGGCACGAGACCCCTCCTGGACCGCGGCGGCAGCAGAGGCTGAGAAGTGCTGGCCACAAAGCTGCCTCTGGACAGCCCTCGTGTGCTTGAGCAAAAGCTCCGTGCTGGCACACACGGGCGTGCAGAACACCCTCTGCCAGGAGAACCTGCCGATGGGCGCAGGGTGAGACACGGTCTGTGTGCTCGGTTGCGCCGGGGCGAAGCCAGCGCTGCCGGTGAGGTGGATGCAGGGGAGCATGTGGTGTGTCAGAGGCACCGGCTCAGGGAGCGCTTCAAGTTGAGTAGTTCGAGGAGTGATTTCTAGAGATTCTGAGAATTTCATTAAGCTCGTTTTAATTAAGGGCAAGGTGTTTAAAAACCGTGAAAAAACCCCCGCTCGAGCTGCCACGCAGCAAAGCTGGTGGGGTGTGCTGGAGCTTGGTGGTGAACTTCTCATGAGAGGGCAGGTGGATGTAAATGAAGATATATGGGGAAGATGAGAAGAACATCTGCCTTTTTCAGCTCTCTGTGAGAAATGTACGGGCGAGACAAAAATAAAACTGAGCCGCTGAGCTTGTTTCAGCTTGCGGTAGGTGTAGGAAGATTTCTGGAAGTCCCTTTTCTCTCCCTTCAGTCCAGATGCACACAGACCAGTGGAGCATTTAACTGCCCCTGCTGCTGACATTTAGGGGTTTGTTGTTTTTTGTAGTGTGCTGAAACACATACTGAGACGCAGGCGGGCACAAACAGCCGCCACGAACACCCAGCAGCCTGTTTCCGGGTGGATTTTACCTCCTGGGTTCCACGGCTGACATTAGTCCCCTTTATTTTGACACCTAGCCTGAAGTTGCGCGGGGCGTTAGCCGTCGCTGGGGCTTTTCGTCGCGGCCGGTGCGCAGGCAAGTGTTTCTCTTCTCTGTCCATCTCCCAGCAAGGGTGGCAGAACAGAAGCGAATGCAGCACGGGAGCATCGCCAGGCTTCGCTCATTGCGAGGCGCTCTCTGCAGCGCGGGGTGTTGGCGTCCCTTGCTGCGAAGGAGCGTTAGGCTGAAGGGACTGCTTGCTGAAGAGAGCCGTCTGCAGGGTCTGACGAGTGCCGATCTGCCTGGGCAAGGACGCAGTCCCTCGCAGGGTACCGGCGGCAGCAGTCCCGGCTCTCAGTGTTTGTCAGCGGCTCCTGCCGGTCCTCACACCCAGTGAGCAGGAGGGCAGGCGGCGCGCTGTGTGAAGGGATGTGGTTAATACACTTTGTCATGAAAGTTTGGTTGTGATACCAAATCAAGGGGCTTTTCGCCTGCCTTTTTCTTTTCCCCCTCCCCGGCTATCTGAGCAGCTGAATCAGTCTTGCAGAGGCTTGGGGTTTTTGGTTTACAGAATGGTTGGGTTTCAGACATTGTTTGGCTGCGTTAAAGTGAAGAAGATGGGGCGAGGAACAGAGAGAGACAAAACCAATAACTCAGCAGTGTTTTGCAAAGGGTTACTCCGAGGCACGTTCTTCTGAATAATGATGAATTGCTTCCTGATTTGTGGTCAGTGACTTTTTTTGTGTGTGTGTAATTACTGTCAAGAAGGAAGCTGAACAACTAGAATACATTTCTTAGACCTAGCATAGTGGAGCATTTCCATCCAAACCCTTTACGCCGTTTTGACCAAACCCACTTGACATGTGTTACCGGAACTGCTGCCTCCTTTCTATAAAGGAGGGTGACCTGTGAGTACACGTCCCAAACCCATTTCGTGCTCTGCTTTGTGTGCCGCCGTATGCTGTTGAGAGGCTTGTAGGTCATCTCTTTTTTTTTTCTGTTGTTGTTCTCCTTTTAGCTGTCAGGACGGGTGTGGAGCGGAGAAGGTGGGGGTGGGGGGCAGGTTTCGTTTTGATCTGGAGGAGCAGTCATTCCAGTTCCTGACTTATTAGAAGAGCAAGCTCTGTAGTGGTGAAGTGATTGATAGCTATTTAATATTTTTGTGTGCCAGAACTAGGCTTTTGGAGGTTGCCTTTGATAGGAGAAGCAGCTTCTGATGGTATTTGACAGCGACTGTACGTTTCGCTTACTGTTTGTTCTTGTAAATGCGTTTCCACAAGATGCATTTTCCAGGCAGCGTTTGTCTTTGGCTTCCATATGTCTCTGGATATGAGACGCTGGTGTCCAGCAGAGCCGCTCACATCGCATCCAGCACGCTTACTGCCACGCCGCTGGTTTGCTGACCTGCCACTGAAACCTTCTCTCACTGTTTGCTTCACCTTGTTGAGTTCGGAGGGACGGGGTGGGGGAGGAAGGGAGGCTTGTCGGTTTCTGCTGGCCGTGAGCTGATCCTGTGCTGCTCTTCTCACAGGTCACTGGAGTTCTAAGCAAAGAGTACATCCCGAAGGGAACGCGCTTCGGACCCCTGGTAGGAGAGATCTACACCAGCGATACAGTTCCCAAGAATGCAAACAGAAAATACTTCTGGCGGGTAAGCAGGAAAAACCAGCAGCATGCTGTTGCAGTAAGCACATCACTAAACGAGCGCAGCTGAGGAGCTGGGTCACATCCTGCTTCAGACCTGCTCGAGTGCAGCGGGCAGCTGCCGTGTGCTGCGGGGCACCGGCCGAGCCCGGGGGGTGGACGCAGCCCAGTGAAAACTTGGCTGTCTTGGGTGTAAGGGCTGTGTGGGTGGCGAGAGGAGAGGAGGCACACACAGCTCTTCTCGGCTCTGTCTTCCGAGACAGATCGGTGCTTGGTTCTATAAAGAAATAGTTCTGCTGCTTCTCACAGAATCACAGCATGGTAGCGGCTGGAAGGGACCTCTAGAGCTCATCCAGTTCAACCCCCTGCCAAAGCAGGTCCCACCTAGATCAGGTCACACAGGAACATGTCCAGACGGGTTTGGAAACCTCCTGAGAAGGAGCCTCCACACCCTCCCTGGGCAGCCTGGGCCAGGCCTCCCTCACCTCATACTGAAACGGTTTTTCCCCTGGGTGTAACAGTTCTGCTGTGGTGGTCTTCAGCATGTATCATTCAAGTCACAGGCTTTTCTAGTCCACTTCAGAAAGTGTTAAACGAGCAGCCCGTGGATCTTAATGGAGGGAAAAGTAATGGCAGACAAACACTAGAGGTAATGCCTCATTTGTACTCTGTAGTACACGCTGGAAGGGAGCACCATCTGTGCTGGGGAATATGCTTCCAGTTTATCGGTTGACATAATCCTCAGTTTCCTTTACAGACCCATTATTAATTATTAGAGAACATTCCTTCAGCCCCCTCTCCTTCCATGGATTCGTTTTGCTGCCTTCCAGCCGTTTAGGTTGTGTGTAAATCGCGGGATTTGGGAGTACATCCAAGCCTCTGTGCCTCGGTGCCTGCCTGCCTTAGCAATATCCTGACCTTATTTCCAGGTGAAACCCGGGGCAAGCACCAGCCTTCCCCACACTCCTTTCTTCCTACCTAATTGCATCACTTTGGTTTGCTCAGCTTGTGTTTGTGCGATGCAGCGCGGCATTGCACCCGCGGCTCTTCACCTGAGTGTTTCTACAGACGGGCAGCTGCTTCAGGAGGCAGCACAATGAGGGGTTTGGGTGTTTGTGCCTAAGCCTAGGAGGAGAGCAGTACTGGCCCTAATGCAGAGGGATCCTCAGAAAGAATATCTTGGGAGCCATCTGAGCACGGCTGAGTTCCCAGTTACAGTCTCTCGACTCACTCGAGACAGGCTACTGTACCCAGAATGAGTTCCTTCCTAGGGGTCTGACACAGGCTTGCATGTGCAAAGGAAATTGCGGGAGATGACTTCCCAGACGTTATTAAAGGCATCCCGGGCTGGCTGGCAGGAGCAGGAACATCTGCAGGGCGCGGGGGACGCTGCCTGTGCCGTGCCGCACCACACCGTGCTGTGGGCCCGTCACTGCTGGGAACCGCGTCGTGACTCAGCACAGCCCGGCTCACCTGCCCCGCACCGGGGGGGAACCTGGGGCCGCCTCCCACAGCCCCCAGCACGGTGTGGGGACCGCATCCCCCGGCACGGTGTGGCACCCACAGCCCCCGGCACGGCGTGGGGACTGGAACTCTCCGGCACGGCGTGGCACCTGCATCCCCTGGCACGGTGTGGGGACCGCAGCCCCCGGCATGGCATGGCACCCACAGCCCCCGGCACGGCGTGGGGACCGCAGCAGTGCGGGGGAAGCGGCGGGCGCACGGAGCCGTGGCCCCGCGTTCCTGGAAGTTTGCGAGCCGGGGGTGAGCACATAAACCCGAAGGCTCCTCTTGATGCAGCACAGCTCGCCCAGCTCTCTCTCTTCTTCCATTTTCTCATAACAAACACACCGCAGAATCTCTCGCAAGCCGCTTTGATGAGGCCACATGTATTTCCCCCTTCTCAGTTTACAGGAAGTTACTCTTAAAGAAAGTGATTCTGGTGTTTACGGCCCGCGTTAAAGGGCCAGGCTGCCTCGCCCCTGCGCTCGCCAGGGAGCAGAGCAGAGGTCCCGCTCCGGTCCCGGCCGTGGCGAGGTCCCGGCGGGCGCTGGCAGCGAGCGCTGCCTGGCCAGGTAGGTGCCAGAGACAAGTGTCCGAGCACAGAGGCAGGGCCGCTCGGGAGTGCTTTGCCCCTGAGGTGCGCTCTGTCCCCCCTGAGAGAGGCATTTCCTGCTCAGCGAGGTGTGTTGCTGCTGCTGCTGCAAGCTGCTCCCGCTTCCAGGGCCCGCTTGTGCCCAGGCATCTGTTCTGCGAAACCCATTCCATCCAGCACCGAGCTGCTTCCCCCCGAGAGTGAGGGATGTGCCTTTAACACATGTGCTCATCTCCTGGACTGTTTGCTTGCTTGTTTGTTTGTTTCTGTTCTTACTACTCGAGGATTGGGAATTCTTCCCCCCCCCCCGCCCCAGCAGTTTTCAGATTCATCTTTTCTTTCCCTTCTGCCGACAAGCCAGAACGTGTCCCTCAGAAGGAAAAGTGACTTCTCATGGGCTGGCCCCTCTCCAGGTCTTGGTTAAGCTATGGCAGGTGAAGTTCATCTCTGCCTCGCCCAGTCTTTCTACAAAAGGGTTACAGTCCAACTATGAGCAAGTGTTGCTTTAGGACTCTGAGGGGGGGTGGAGGTTGTTTGCATAGTTTAAACCTTTGGGTGGAGGTGGTAGGAAACTGCAAGTACAGAGGCCATAGAAAAAGGCGAGAAAGGCTCTGACGTAGCACAGCCAGTCAGGCTTCTGCACAGGTGACTCAAAGCATTAATGCAAGCATGCACTCAGACCTGCAGTCATTAGCATCACTCGCTTGTTGATCATAGCACCAGGAAAAGGACTCTTAAGGTACACGGTTCACGCAGGGAGAGTACTCTGCATTCCACACTCTGGGTCCGATTCCTACATGCAGAGGCACGAGGTAAGCAGGAAGGGAAGAGCTGCCCGCCGAGTTGCCTCTGAATGCACAGCTCCCTTCCTAACTCCTAGTTGGGAGCGGGGTATTCCACCTTGGACACTTACTTCATTTAAATCAGCTCATTAAAAAAAGGGAAGAGGCAGCTTATTGTTTTCCCCGTCCAGGCTCGGTGCACATGTGTTGCCTCTCTCTGTCTGTGTGTGTGTGTATTCATAAGCACTTCCTCTCTGTTCCAGATCTATTCAAGTGGTGAGCTTCACCACTTCATTGATGGATTTAACGAGGACAAGAGCAACTGGATGCGTTATGTAAACCCCGGCTACTCTGTTCAGGAACAGAACTTGGCTGCTTGTCAGAATGGAATGAACATCTACTTCTACACCATCAAGCCCATCCCTGCCAACCAAGAGCTGCTTGTGTGGTATTGCCGGGACTTTGCAGAGAGGCTGCACTATCCCTCCTCCAGAGAGCTGACGATGAACCTCAGTAAGTGGATTACAGTATGAACAAGGAATGCCAGTAATGTCTCTTCTGCTATATGGTCTAATAATAAGTTGTGTAATTACACAGCTGCATCATCTGTTGTGTCACAGCAGGTAGCTTGGAGTGGAAAAGGGGAATTAAAAACCCCAGCACAACAGATTGAGTTCCCCACGCCTGTTCAAGTGGGAACAGATCATAAACAAATCCCAGCAGTTTCTGGTTTTGCACTGTCGAGTCTTATCTGATGAGATGACGGCCTGGGTATGCCTCTGCCCTCAGAACCGTAGGTGCCGGCTCACTCTCGGGCTTCCCGAGTCCAGACCTTACAGTGTGTTGAGGGAAAGGCTGCTTTGGTGGCTTGAACTGGAGGCTGCCCAGTCACGCTCTCAGGTGCCCTCCGTGTACCAGGAAGTGGCCGTGTGCCATGACTCTGTCTAGGTTTCTGACAAAATGTGTGTTGTCTGCATCGTGCCCTTTGAGCCTTGCATCTGACGCTCGCTTATCTTACGGGAGCAAACCTCCTGTGGTCTTCTCATCTGGTTACTTGGCTTTTAAGCACAGTGTATTTTGTCCCTGCCTGTACATCGCAGCTTTCGTTTTCTGTTCAGAAGTAAGAGCACTGGTAGCAGGGGGAAGAGGCATTTCCAGGGCCTTATCTCTCTGGTCCTCTGTGGTTTCTGACCGTTTCCAGCCAGAGAGCTTAACTCGTAGCTTAATCACTGCCTATCACCTCACCCAAAGCCCCTTGAAGAAAGGGAGAGGTTCTTGCTGATGCCTTGCCCAGCTCTTAGGCTGCGTGCCCTCCTGCTCCTCTCGCTAAGAGACAGCAGAACATCCTTTTGTCCTTCTGCCAGTGCCTACACTGAAATTTGAAGGGAAAACTGCAAGTGGGTTCTTTGGTGTTTTAAGGAATCACAGAATCATAGACTGGTAGGGGTTGGATGGGACCTCTAGAGATCATCCAGTCCAAGCCCCCTGCCAGAGCAGGTCTCACAGGTTCTGTCATCTGTCCACTCGCTGTGCAGTTGTGTTCCCTGGTGTGATGAACTGTTGGCTTTTCAGTGGGACGAGACAACAGCAGTGAGGGTCCCCGTGGATGAGGAGTTCCCAGAGATCCAGCCAGAGACATTAGGACATGCTAGCCAGGAGGACACACAAACACAGCCTGCATCTGATGACATATTAGGTTGCCTTGCAGAAGGAGCGAGGAATGTGTTTGTAAAGTCTCAGCTAACTTCCTGGTTATTCTTAGGTCAAAACTGGAGGTGTCTGAACACATGCAGAATAATCCATTTGAGTAGAAGACGGCTCAATACGTGGATTGAAAGAAGCTTGAATGACAGTTCTGTAGCTCAGCCCTAGCATTCAAAAGACAACACTCTTGAGATGCTGAGATCAGAATATCCCTGCTCCTTTCTAGAGATAATTGCATCTAAACCATCTTTATGGTTTTTTTGGCATGTTTTGTTAGCCTCCCTCACCTCAAGGAAACGGCAGTTGAGCAAAAAGTTGTCTCGCTTCTTCTGCCTTTGCCCCTCATCTTTGTGACAAGCAGGTTCACCCTAAGGCCTGCAGTTGGTCCAGAAGCCCTGCGGGTGCCATAAGGGTCGAAGTTTTCTGAAGTTTCCGTGCCCTTTCCTGAAAAAGACAGGAGGAAAACCCAGAGGTCTCCCAGGGATGCTGATCTGCTGGGGGCCCTGTAACAGCAGCACAGGCAGGGATGATTCTTCCAGCGTTAGTACTGGAACCAGATGAGTTTGAAGCGAATGTCAGCACTGCTCAGTTTTCTTCTTCCTCTTCCTTCCATGCCACTTCTGCTAGCTGCAGCTAAAATTAGCGGGCGTCCTGGAGCCCGTCTGTCGCAGGCCTGGCCAGGGTGTGCTCACACTGCGTTCGCACTGGGAGTAAAGTGCAGAGGCTTGTCCCCAGAGCACTGGTATCCTGCACCTGCCGCAGACGTGGGGCTTTCCCCCGTGAAAACTGCTTGACACAGCTGGAGGGAACCCAGGCAGGTCACCTCTGCCTGCTGGAAAGTCAGGAAAGCCCTCTCCAGCAAAAGGCATTGCCAGTAATTCAAAGTCACACGGCTTCCCGCAGAGGGTGCCCAGCAGCACCACCTCTCCCAGCTCCCGGCTGCTGCTTTTGACACCCTCTAAGGGCAAGAGAAGGAGTTTTGGGGTCCAGGTCCCACGGCAGACCGAAGTCAGGGCTGTGTCCCGCTGGGTTCCCTCCCCGCACCGCGTCCCAGCTGTGCAGAGCGTGCCAGTGCCTGCGGGAGGCTCTGCAGCAGCCGTGCCTTGGCTGGGTGCCTGGCCCAGCACAGGAGACACACACCTACAGAGAACTTCCACTCTTGCCAACTTAAAATATAGGTAGCTGCTTTAGGTGCCTCAGGGGTTTGGGGATCACGGTCTTGGAGTTCAGCACCTTGGTTCCTCTTTAAGCACCTGAACTGGATGGGCCTCTGGGGAAAAAAAATGTATCAGGGAATTTTCTGGCTTTATTTCCTGTAATTAGTGGCCTCAAAAATGAGAGAACTGCCACTTTAGAGCGTAAATATATTTACACATTCACACATAACACCCACTTGCCTCTGTGACAGCAAACTTTCAAATTAAAGGCCACTTCTCCGGCGTTAGTTCATTTGTGCCGTAGGAGGAGAGCAGCTTCAGGACGGCAATTAGGCATGTGCTTAGTTATGGGGTTAACTCCGTCCTCTGTGCTTTCTGCAAGTGGGGCCGAGTGGAGCCACGTAACTTGGAGTGGATGTCGAAGTGCCTGCGAGGAGTTGCACAACAGTGGTGGAGGCAAGACTCCGCCTCATCCCGGTGGTGGAAACGCGAGTCAAACGCTCCTCTTCTCTCCTTCCTGCCTGCTCTGAGGCTGCTGGTGCTGTTTTCTATCAAGACCGTGAGATACGTCACCTTCAGATGGTGGCCACTGACCAGTAAACGGCTTTAAAACGTGTGATGGCACAAGGTTTCTGCTGTCTGAAAACGTCCTGCTTGGCCTCGTTCCTCTGGGCCCTGGGACTGTGTGTCTGGATTAGCAAACAGGCTGAGGAGATTGGCTTCAAGGGCCACACGTAGCTCAGCGTTCCATCCCCACCTCATCACCGAGGGTCGTTCTGTGATGGAGGGTGGGGAAGGCTCGCACTGCCGTTGTTGTTTTTAAAGAAAACCCCAAGCAGTCGTACGGACTCAGGACGTGACTGTTTGAGGATAGCGCTGAGCCGTGTGATGCAGCGTCCTGCTGCCCACGTGTGCCTGTGTCCCCAGCCAGGTGCGGGCAGGTCACATCTCCTCTTGGTCAGGCTTCAGGGAAAAAAAAAGCCAGAGCCGGGGGGAAAACCCAGCGGCCTCTTAACAAAACGTTTGGCTGTCTTTATGTTTCCGCTTTAACGAGGCATCATTTGAAATCCTCCTGGTTCTCTGGGAGGGTTTAGGTTTTTCGTGCTTGTTTCTTGGACCTGCTTTGTTCTCGGCTTCTTCCTGCTGGCCACTGCACGCTGGCCGTTGGCTCGGCCCCGCCGCGCGCTTTCCCTTGTGTTTATAGGCAGTTTCACTTTCTGGTGGTGAAGCCTTTTCTGTTTGGATTGAGAGGAAACATCTGCACTAGCTTAAAAAAAAAAGCCTCCTGAAATCTGGCAAAGGGCTGAGGGAGATGGTTTTGAAATGCTGTGAAGGGTTGTCTTCGCAAGACCAGAACTGGGGTTGGCTCACTGCTCAGGACGATGTGGAGGCTCCCTGAAAGACCTTCTCCGAGCACAGTGTTTTCACAGGCATGTCACCCTGCCGTGGACACGCTCAGAAAACAGATGATCAAACTGTGTACTTGCAAATGTCGCTCTGCGCTCGCAGTTTGAGTGGGAGCACTTTCTGTTTTGCCTGCTTCACGACTTCGAGGTTCTCTCTCTGCTGGCGCGATTGGTACTTAATTTAGACCGAAAATGTGAATCGGCACAATTCGGCTGTGCCACTCGAGGTGTTCAGCACCACCTCGCTCCTGAAATTACTACTGAGGTTACTGCCTGCCTGCAACCGTTTTTCAAGCCTTTAGAAAAAAAAAATGAAAGAGGACATCGTTTTTGTGAAGTCCTTCCCAGGCCCCATCTCGGAGCAAAAGTGAGGAGAGCAGAGCCTGCAGCTCTGCAGCGCTTCGCAGCTGGAACGGCGGCTCCAGGCAGCCCCTCTGCTCCAGTTTTAGTAGCACTTGAAAGTAACAGAAGTTGTGTCCCTTTTCCCCTTGCACGCACTCACTGATCTCAGATCTGAGCGAATGATCTGTTGGTCTGGGTTGGAAGTGGATCAGGCTGCTAAAGAGGCATGTCTTGGGGTGGGTGGGGGGGAGTGTCTTTCTTTTGTCCTCCCCTCAGATCAGTAACTTACAAATGCAGCTGCGCTGTTGTTGTTTTGTCATGAACCTGTCTGTGTGTGAGTGACCACAAGAACTGGAACAGACCTTGGGAGGGTTTGTGGCTGTGTTCAGTGTATGCACAGGTAAGGGGGTGGGAGGGAGGCCTTGTGATCAGTGAGAACTTAAAAAGTTCAGAAACAATCCATTTGTAAGAAATGCATCTCTTTAACTTTGAAATGTGGCTCCTTCAAGAGCAACAAGGTTTTTGTAACCCCCCCTCAGTCAGTTTCAGCCCTGGTGTAAAGCCTAAGAGCCTCTCCTCGGCCCCCAGCGTTGCCTTCTCTTGTTTTACACACACAGTGCCGACACGCTTGTTTGTGTGTTCATCTCTCTGGTGTTGCCAGGTATCCTTTGTGCTCAGGTAACAGGGGAAAAAGCCAAGAGAGGGTTTATGGACCAAAGACAGCCTGTGAGCGAAAGGGAGCTGTCACAGGTAGCCCTGAAAAATCATCCCCGAGTACTGCCCCTTGCGTGCGCACGTGGGGGTTGGTGGTGGGCAAGCTTTGCAGGGAAGGAAAGAGCAATTCTCTTTAGTCTGTCGGGTGGGGACAGGGGCCTGTTGCACAGGGAGGGTTCTGTTCTGTCTGTGAGCATCCTTGGTGTCGCTCCGGGGTGAGGCACATCTGTCCCCTTGCCGCGTGGGAGCCAGTGCCAGCGGGCGCCGCAGTCCCGGCCCGGCAGCCCCGCTCACTCTGTCACGGCTCCAGCCCTTCTCCTTCCTCTTCCCATCCCCCCACCCCTGCATTTTGTTTCTTTAAGAGAGAAAAGTGTCGATTTGAACTTCCTGCTCGACAGACCCCACTGAGAGACTGATACGGCCCGATAAGCTGGTATTTATTTATCCTCCCTGCCGTGAGGCTTCGCAAGTCCCACTTCCCTCAGCTTTCAGTGCTTCCCAGTCGAGATGCTTCCCGGTGCTGATAGGGTCACCGGGAATGTTTGCTCTGAGACGCTGTGGTGATGACAGGCAGCTGATAAGAAGATGCAGCTGACGGTATCCACAATGCCATTGTGGACCTTGGTGAAGCCATCGGGCCGGTACGTCGTACCTGTAAATCTGGGTGGACGTTCAGAAAGCGCACGGGCAGAGCCACCCGAGGCAGCAGGTGATTGTTACTACCAGGTGTTAGTTTATTTTTGAAGCAGCTCTGCAGTAAGCTTTGAACACTGAGAGGAGCAACTGGGAAGCTGTCTGCTCGCTGCACGTGTGTGCTGCACAGCACGCCCTGCGCCGTGCAAGGAGCCTTTTAATCCAACGTCACTCTCTTCGGCTGCATCTCGTCGCTGCTCGAAAATGCACCCACCGCCCGTGTAGCTCTAACTAGAACTTGCTTGGGGCTGGCTTGAAAAAGGATGCCGCTGTAGCTGTGGGCTGCTGTGAGCAGGAGCACGCTTTGAAAGCAGCTGTTTTCTTGGATACATGCAGTAAATGGCTGTTTCTTTGCCTTATAGGGTAATGTTGCCCAATGGTGAGATTCCGTCAGGGTAGTGAATAGTGGAGCAAAGAATCTGCGTTGAAAGCAGCGTGGCCGTTGCCTCTTCCCACCTTCCTCGCTGGGTCTAGCTGGTCCTCCAAAACCCAGAAGTAACTGTTTGTCACCTCAAGTCAGTGAAGTGAGAGCAGTCAGTCACAAAAGCAGAGACTTTGGCTGAAGGGCCGTGATCCTTTCGAGTCACGTACCCGTCGGTGTCAGCTTATACCTCCCGATTGACACCTTGCACACGGCTAACCACGAATGTGAAACCTGTCATACAGTGTCCTACAGGGCAGCATTTTGGGATTGTGTAACTATTAGCTTTGGGAGACTAGATAAAAGCAGGCTTCTTTCCCTACGGAAGACATCTTTCGGTGTAGTGTTTGCATTAGGTTCTGTCCAGATGACAAGGCAGGGTGCTTGAGTACGAACGAGCTGAGCCAAGCGCTGAGCCGGATGGATGCTAGCTTCTGTTTCCTTCCAAATCACAGATTTCTTTCCCCCCACCCCCCCTTTTTTGTTTTTTTTTTTCAGAGTACATTTCAGCTGGAGCTGGAGCCAGCCAGTCTTGCTTTCTTTTGCTGCGCTTCAGCATTTTTTTTATAAAGCACAGCTGTAAGCAGAGGAGTTTTGCATAGACTGAATGCCACAGAAATCTGCTGTAAATAGCCTGCTTTGTTGTAGATGTTCCTAAGCAGTGTATTTAATGAGTAATGATCTGTTTACTGATGGAGAATACCTTCTCTTTGAAGAAGGCTTTCATCCTAGCCAGGCATGGCTTTTTTGGTACTGTAAGTAATTGAACTGGCTGGTGAAGTGACTGCTGCGGTTTGGCAAAAGCCGATTTGTCATGCCTTGTTGTTTTGCTGAGGAGCGTTTCTGGGAGCTTGCCTTCTGCAGAGTCCTCCTGCTCAACCTGCGTGGGGAACCCGCGCTGCGTGGGAGTGCGGCCGGAGCCGGCGCTGGGCAGCGAGCGGAGCTGGGCGAGCGAAGGAAGGTGCAGTGGGTTTGCAGAGTGGGCACTGGCACCCGTCCAGGTCTGCATGCACTGGCTGCCATCCCTCACCTTAGCAGTGCTGCTTTTTTAGTTGCCACTCAGTACCAGCAGGCGTTTCTTTGCTCAGGAATTAGTTGTTTTGGCGAGTGAAGCGATTGCTCGTCTCTGAGAGTGGCCCTTCCTTCCCACTGAACCTGGGGGAGCTAGATTGTGTTTGGAAAGGAGACAATGACGGTGGCGTGTCAAAATAATCATTACCCTGTCCTTGTATTTCAGCACAAACCCACATTAACCCAAAGCAGCACGGTGCCGACAAAGATGAGCTCTATCAGAAGAGCATCCCAAAGAAGGAGCACAGTGTGAAAGAAATCCTGAAAACGGAATCCAATCCTCCAAAAGGAAAAGACTTCTTCCAGACCAACATTTCACCACTTACTCCAGAAAAAGACTTGGATGACTTGCGTAAGAACTACAGCCCCGAGAGGTGTTTCTTCCCTCGAGTTGTCTACCCGATCCGACCTCACATCCCAGAAGACTATCTGAAGGCTTCGCTAGCATACGGGATGGACAGGCCCAGCTACCTTATTCACTCGCCCATCCAGACGTCGACTACGCCGAGTCCCTCCGGGAGGAGCAGCCCAGACCAAAGTTTGAAAAGTTCAAGCCCTCACAGCAGCCCGGGGGTCACGGTTTCACCTCTGGCACCCGCTGCCCAAGAGCACAGGGAGCCGTACCCTTACTCGAACGGATCGTACGGCTCAGAAGGGTTGGGGTCTTACCCCGGATATGCACCCCCTGGTCACCTCCCTCCTGCCTTCCTACCGTCCTATAACCCCCACTACACCAAATTCCTGTTACCTCCGTTCAACGTGAGCTGTAGTAACCTGAGCGCTTTGAACAACATCAATGGCATCAACAATTTCAACCTCTTCCCAAGGATGTATCCTCTTTATGGCAGCCTGCTCAGCGGAGGCAGCCACCACATGCTGAACCCCACTGCGCTTCCCAGCTCCTTGCCCGGCGAAGGGGGCCGCCGGCTGCTGCAGCCCGATCACCCCAGAGACTTCCTCATACCAGCACCCAACAGTGCCTTCTCCATCACGGGCGCTGCTGCCAGCATGAAGGACAAGCCCTGCAGCCCTACCAGCGGGTCGCCCACAGCTGGCACAGCAGCCAGCTCGGAACACATAATGCAACCTAAACCTACCTCAGTGGTGTTGGCTGCCACCGGCAGCGAGGAAGCCGTGAATCTCATCAAAAGCAAGAGGAATGTGACCGGCTACAAAACCCTCCCGTACCCACTGAAGAAGCAGAACGGGAAGATCAAGTACGAATGCAACGTTTGCTCCAAGACCTTCGGCCAGCTCTCCAATCTGAAGGTAGGCGGCGGAGAATGAGCCGCGAGCCCTCTTGGGAGGCTCTGGTTTCTCCCTGTGGGTTATCTGGGAAAAGCAGGGGCGGCCCACCCTTGCTTGTGAGGCCGTTTATGGGGCACTCCCCCCCCCGCCCAGCAAGGAGGCAGGGTTGTAAAGGCAGTGCAGTGCTGTAACAGTGACGCCACCTAATTAACTAGATAACGTTCTGCTTAGGCAGTGTCAGTCTTCCGCTGGCTTTAGGAAACATCTGAAAGTGCTTTTGTTGCAGTGCTGGCAACTGCAAGTTGTTAATGGCTGCGTTCCTCCCTAGGTGCACCTCCGAGTACACAGCGGGGAGAGGCCCTTCAAATGCCAGACCTGCAACAAGGGCTTCACGCAGCTGGCTCACCTTCAGAAGCACTACCTGGTGCACACGGGAGAGAAGCCCCACGAGTGTCAGGTATGTAACACAGCGCAGATGCAGCCGGTGGGAGCGGCCGTGCATGTGTGGCAACGCTGGGGCACAGCAGGGCTGCTGCCCCGCACGGCTCTGCCGGCGGCCATCGGCCCTGCTCCAGGTGCTGCTCAGCACTATTCCACCCAAAGCGGTGGGCATGTTTTTTTCTCTCCCCCGTGTGAGGAAGCACAAAGATGTAAGAGGCTGCTGCTTCATCCTGCCGTCTCCACCGAGGTGTCTGTGATGTAAACCATGAAATCCCCTCCCACTGATTCCCTGTTTCTCTGCCACCCTCCACATCAGGTTTGTCACAAGCGGTTCAGCAGCACCAGCAATCTCAAAACCCATCTGCGGCTCCACTCCGGAGAGAAGCCTTACCAGTGCAAGCTCTGCCCGGCCAAATTCACCCAATTCGTGCACCTGAAGCTGCACAAGCGTCTCCACACCCGGGAGCGTCCCCACAAATGCATCCACTGCCACAAGAGCTACATTCACCTCTGCAGCCTCCAGGTCCACCTGAAGGGCAACTGCCCCGTGGCGCCCGCCTCCGGCCTCTCCATGGAGGACCTGAACCGCATCAACGAGGAGATCGAGAAGTTCGACATCAGCGACAACGCCGACAAGCTGGAAGAAGTGGAGGACAATATCGACCTGACGTCCATCGTGGAGAAGGATATACTGTCCGTGCTCAGGAGGGAAATGGAAGGAGCTAATCTGAAGGTGTCTCTGCAGAGGAACCTGGGGAACGGACTGCTCTCCTCAGGATGCAACCTTTACGAGTCGTCAGACGTGTCAGTCATGAAGTTGCCTCACGGTCACCCACTACCTCTGTTACCTGTAAAGGTCAAGCAAGAAACAGTTGAACCAATGGACCCTTAAGACTCTTCGGCAAAGTGATTTTTTGCTTTTTTATTTATGACTTGGCAAGTCAGGGTGCCTGTAGCAGTTGCTTGTACATAGTTTCAATGCTGCAAAGCAATCTCGGCTTACAGTAGTTTCCCTACGCTCTCCAGCTGAAAGAAGGAACTCCAAAGTTACTGTTTTCTCAGGGCATAAGAAGAGGCAGAGGACTGTGCGTTGCCTCGCCAGTTACTAAGAGACAATCTTCTATCCATAATTATTTTTTCAATGATAGTACTTCATAATTTATTATGCAATTAATCACTCTGAAAGCAATAATTAGGAAAATGTTTACAATGACTGGAAAATTCATTGTAATTTTTACTTTAAATGTGGTTTTGTTGTTGTTGTTGTTGTTTCATGGCCATTCTTTGTAGATATTTTTTTTTCCTGCACATCTGTTTTAAGAACCTAAGATTGGGGTTTCGGTGAAGAGTGTTTTGTGTAGCCCATGTCTCTGAAACAAACGTGGCTTTTCCTATTGCCAAAGTTGGACATTCGACATGCAGCATCGAGATGTTTCACACACACACACACACGACACAAAGCTGTGTGCTGTTCGGTGCAGATCTCCCCACTCGCAATTGGAAAGGAGGAGAAAAAAAACAACCTCAAAAAACAACCCCGACAGCCAGAGTGGCAGCAAAGCGAGGAAGAAACCGCTGCCCCTGCCTGTGTGAGCAAGAGAGGTTCTTCTTCCACCTGCAGCTCTACCGGGCGTGGAGGTGGCACAGCACACACCTGCCTGCCGTGCGCGATACCGCAGGATGGTAGGAAACAGCTCCAGCCCCACACACACAGACACAGGTTACACACGCACGCACACAGACACACACAGACACACAGACACACACACACACGTTGTCTTGTAGCTTGATAACCAAAGGAATGCATCAGCTTAAAGCATCTCTTCCAGAATACATTCTCGCATTCTTTTGTTTCCAAAAGCAGTTTAAAAGCAAACACACACATATTCTTCATATTCTGCCCAAAAGGAGAGTTTTGGCAGACTCCTTTCTGCTATTTTTTTCCCCTTTTGTTTTTTGGCCAGAGCCTTCCAGGGATTGAAAAAAACACCCCAAGCCGGTCCAAGTCCCTGAGAAGGAAGGGGTTTGGTTTTACTTGTATTATGTCTCCCACTTTGCCTGGGTAGAAGTGGGGAACACAGTCCTTTCCTGGCACATACATCTTTCGTTTTTCCCTCATTTTTTCCCCCCTTCCTTCCTGTACGACTCAGATTTTTCTCAGTATTTGTACATTTTGTGGTTAATTTAATTAAAGAAGAAAAGGGCATTGCAAAGTTGTTGAACAACAATTACCTCAGTGCTTGTGTCCAGTGGTGCAGACAATGCTGTTTTATCTAAATGCTTTGCTACTTTAGAGAAGAAACCAAAATGTGCACAGGGAAAGATAGAACGCACGTCCTTTTATCTTTTTGTTTTGCTAAGCCCAAAGATGCTACGGTGACGTTTTGAGGTGTAGCAAAGAATACATGTATATTTATAGATATATTTATACCACTATACTATATATGTATATGTATATATATTTATACCACTTAAGTTGTGAGCCAAACCGTGTAATAAAACCTATTTTTCATCTAAGTGTGAACATGAGATGTTCTCCAGTTGTGCATGTTCCCCGTGGCCTGAGGCAGAGGGTCGCGTTGAGCTCTGCGTCCCGGGCCAGTCCCGCAGACTGCAGCCCCCCCGGCCGCCCGCCCGCCCAGGACCCCCCCAGGGACGGGGAAGGAGGCAGTTGGTCGGTGGACACACACCCGGGAAACGGGACCTAAACAACTGGAAAAGGAGCCAAACAGGCCCCGGGCAGGGTGTGCTGAGGCCGGGCAGCGCAGCAGGGGAGGGAAGTGGGTGAGCCCCTGCCTCGGCTGGCTTCACCCTGCCCTTAACAAGGGGCACAGGCAGCGTCATCACACACCTCTGCTGCTCCTGTCTCTCGGTGTCTGGTTGTAGTCTTACAGCTTTTACGACAGCCCACTTCAGCAGCGCGGCGTTGGGTCGTCTGTTTGCTGGTTTTTGTTTTTCAGCAAACCTCTTTTTAATGCCTTCTGTTTAAAAAAAAAAAACCCAAACGCTCCTGAAACACACCCAAGTGTCCCAGCGCAGCTCCTGAAGGACCACAGCTCCTTACAGTTCCTGCAGACCGTGAGGCTGACGTCTTCTAAATGTAGCAACGGTTCATGGCGCGTACTCGTAGGACAGACCAAAGCATCACTACCCTGCCGCTGGACACACACTTCCCTGTTACTTGCCTGTAGCTTGCTTGTGTTTCATACAGACTTCACAGGAATTTATATGCATCAGCTTTAAGAATTGTTACTTCTCTTTACTGTTTCCCCCCCCCCCTTTCCCTTCTTAGAAGTTTTACATGTGAATGTAGCAACAATCAACAGTGTTTTGGGGTATTTTCTTTGTCTCTCTTAAGAAAGACTGACCAAAGTTAACAGGCTTTTTACTTGCTAGAACAACAAACTTATGTTTACTATGGGTTTACATCATTATTTATGTGCAAATTGTCAAATGTAAATTAAATACAAGTGTTCATTGCTTTACCCATGCTTCCCTTGTCTTCAATGTCTCTGCGCCTCCTGCCCACCGGTCCTGAGGCTCCCCAGGTGAAAGCTGCCCCCAGCAAAGCCAGGGCTGAGCCCGCTGGCTTGGTTCAGCACAGAGCACGTGTCACTGTTAGCCAAGACCTTTAAGAAAAGGGATTTTTTTTTTTTTTGTAAAGGAAACCCAGCGTTTTCACGTGAGTGCTGTCAGCTGCCCCACGGCTCTGTGAGCGGGGCTCTCATTTACATTTTGTTCCCAAATGGCTGTCATTTCTGCCCCGAAACCCAAACCACCGGGACCACAGCGACACTCAGAATGTCAGCCCGAGACCACTCGGCCCCATCCCGGCGTGGTGGGAACCACACTCAAAACAAACGCGGGTCTGGTTTGGCTGCTCGCAAAGGAGCGGGTCAAGTGTCTGTTCCCAGCCCCACCGCACGCCCCAGCCAAGAGAACAGCAACAGGCCAGGACGGCCCAGAACGCTAATCCCACATTTGCTACTTCCATCACTGGCCGTGGGATCTAAACCAGAGGGGCCATGTGCTGCCCTGCCCTACCTGAAGGCTGAGGCGGTGGCGTTGCTGCTCATATTGAGACGCTCAGCGCTGTGTGATGTTTTAAAAGCGTTTCACTGTCCTCTTAAACTATTCATTTAAACATCTGTCTCAAGAATTTGAAATACTGCCAGCACCGACCTGTGGAGTTAAGAAAACCAGAGCCCCGTTGTCATAAACGTGCCAAATGCAGCATGTTCTGTTCCTATCTTCCACAGAGCAATTGCTGTAATAATTTTCTCCGAGGAACCCGCAGGATCACCGTTACCGCCGTAAATCACACTCCATTACTTGGCACAGCGCTGCGCTGCAGAGTTATGTCCCGGGGACACTTGTAAGCTTTAGAAGATGTTTAATAAAACACATTACACGAAAAGACAATGCACGTTACAGATCAGAGCCTGGCGAGGAGGCCGGGCCCGGCAGCTGCTGCCTGGGATGCTGGCAGCCCCCAGGCTGGCTGGAAGCCGCTGGAGGTGTGTGTGGCTGAGCCCCGCGGCACCGCCACCAGCCGCAGCGAGGTGCGATGCGGGTGAGCGGGAGAAGCGCATCGTTTTGGGTGCTGCCACAACTCTGAGCCCTGCCAGGCTGCAGGCTCCCGGCACAGGTGAGTCTGCTGCCTGCCGTGCTGCCGGCAGCAAGAAAGCGCTGCGGGACCAAGGAGGTGACGGGCATTTCCTTGCCAGGGCCTTGCCAGCTGAGCCACCTGATGGGGCAAACTGCAGAACCCCAGCATGGTGGGGTGGGCAGGGCCCTGCAGAGCTGCTCCAGCCCCAGCCCCTGCTCCAGCAGCTGCCCCTCGCTCAGGGGGCACAGGATCGTCTCCAGGTGGGTTGGAAAAAATCTCCCGAGAAGGAGCCTCCACCCCCTCCCTGGGCAGCCGGGGCCAGGGCTCCCTCCCTTCAGCACCAAAGGAGATTTTCCTCCTGTTCCAGGGGAACTCCGTGTGTTCCAGCTTGTGCCCATTATTCCTTGTCCTGTCACTGGGTGCTACTGGAATTACAGCTGAGAGACTCAAGCACAGATTTCAGGAGGATGTGTCCCTTCTGGTTGGTTTCTAAAGCCACACATCTCTCAGCTGGGTGCTGGGGAGACACCAGTAGTTCCCAGTGCAGGCAATTACGACCTTGAGTTTGAACCCTGAGGCAGTGACTCACTGAGGGGCTCACACAGCCCTTCGGATTCGAATCAGCAGCTGCCGGCGCGCGGCTGCTTCCCAACACGAGCTGGGACCGTGCTCCGCACAGGACACAGCCCAAAACCTGCGCTGTCATTCAGAGGGAAATAGCTGTGGCTGTAATTAAAAGCAGCCAGGAAACGCTTGGCTAATTGCTGCGTGAGCCAGGGCTGAGTGGATGTGGTGGGGCCCAGGAATGTGCCTGTCACAGGGCAGGTATCTGCAAAACACAGGCTGTCACGGTGGCCACGCAAAGAACCCACCGAGAGCATGGAGGCAGCTGCCCTGGCACCCAGAGGGAGACTTCCCTGCTCTGGGAGGGACTGGCAGGGAAAAGGCGGCTGCCTGCACTGGGAGCAGCACATGGAAGGGCTGGCAAATCGGTGCTGTGCACAACCATCACTGCAGGAGCTCCCAACATTCCACACCACTCTGCTCAGTTGTAAGATCAGGGCAGACTCTCCACAATCACAGCCGTGGCCAAAGGGGAGAGGAGTCGCTGGCTCTTGCCGAGCCTCTGCTGCCATGCTGCTTACTTTGGGTGCAAAGTTGTATTCTTGTCCCATGCTATAGGGGTCAGATGTCAATTGAGAGATGCACGCGAGCAGACATTGCCTTCTGCCTCAAAGCCAAGCCTCCTTACCTCCACTGTGACAGTTTGCAGCTTGGCACAAGTCAAATGGCAACTGGGAAACGCCGGCACAGTGAGGATGAGGTGATGCTTTCACCCTCAGGCAGCACAGGCTCAGCTGGCTCGGGCTGTCCAGCTCTGCAAACTTCAGCCTGCACAAACTCACCCAGGAAAGGCACCCGAGACGTAGCCTGAGCTCCTGAAGTGCTATCTCTCATCCCATACTGATGTTCTCCTCCTACTCACTGTAAAATCCTCCTCAGCACCGTCTCGTAGGGCAGGGCAACGCAGCCCCATGCCCCAGCCAGAGCCCTTCAGAGGCACCCACCAGCCATCACGTCATCTGGCCACAAACTGCTCTCTGGAGCTGGGGCTGAAACAGGCTGGCTGCCGTGAGAGGTCAGCTCTGCCCCGAGCAGGATCCCAGCAGCGGGGCGAGCAGCTGGGGCCGCTGTGTGGGGAGCACACAGCCAGAGGAGGAGACCCCTCCCCACGGGGACCCCGCGGCGGGCACGGGAAACCCCAGCACAGGGCGTGCAGGAACGCAGGGCTCGGGGCAGCAAGCTGTGCCCAGGGCACGGCCAGGGGCCGGTGCCTGTGCTGGGGAGAGGATCTCTGGCACAGTGGGCCAGGCACCCAGGGCCGTCGGCGCTGGCATGGCCTGGCAGCCGGGCACCGCGGTGGCACACGGGCACTGATGCCCTGCCCTCCTCCGCCCGGCTGCGCTGGGACGTGGTTGGGATGCCAAAACACTTAGGTAGGTGTGACCAAATAGCCCTAGTGCAGGGAGCCAAACCGGTACGACTTCTTCATTGTGCAATGATTAATGATGGCCTGCATCTTTTTCCCCCTCCATTAATTGTGAATAGGCAAGTCCTGGATCATTTCCTTATCCCAGGACCGAGTGAGATTCCTTACAGCATTCCTGCCCCAAAGTGTCTGCGCTGTCCGGAGGAGAAGCCATTCCTCACACATGGAAACCACAGGCAGCAAAATCAAAGGCTGACAACCTCAGTCTGCGCTCGCCAGTGCCGAGGGCTCGGCCGCCACAGCCTGATGCCAGGCTCAGGCTTAGGGACACCCCAGCGCTCCTGCGGTCACTAGATGGGTCCCACGTGGTACATCCGAACTGAAACCATCCAAGCAGAGAGAAGCTTTGGGGCAGGAAGAATCCCAAAAGGGATTTCTTGGGTATCACAGTCATGGTTCCCAGCTTCCCTATAGCCCTCCCACGGCAAAACTTGCTGCGTGAGGCCCCTGCAAGGAAACCTGCCTTGTGGAAAACTGCCCTGTGGATTCAGACGGATCTTTCCGTGGTTGTTTCAAAGGACAGGTCCTGAGTGCCTTCACAGGCAAGACCTGCTCATCTTTGATGCCTCAGAGCCCTGCGCAGAAATCCTTCAGTGAGCAGGGAAGGTTTGGTTCCTCCTGGCCGCAGCGGGCTGTGCCCTGAGCTGGGTGTTGTCCCCACAGGGTCTCTCTGTGCTCCCAACCAGTCATGAAAAACACTGAAGTCAAAAACGTCACAGAAACTGCAGCCAGGTGCGAAAGGGAGCCAGGATACGTGAAAAGTGACAATTTGCCTGTTTAATAAGCCGTTACAGGTTGGCTGGGTGTTGGAGAGGGAGCACGCGCTGCCGCTCAGAGTCATTCAGAGAAGATTGTCTGCGCGTGTGTGTGTGTGTTTTTAATGAGACCAGAGGGTGCAGAGGGTGGCTCCTTTTCTAACCTATATTGCAGCAATTTGAGCATGTCTGTAGCTGTGGGTGTTACGTGCTTTCTACTCTGAGTGGTGAGTTTCAGTTTGATTCTGCTCTCGAGAGCTGTGGGGACAGTTTGCACTCGCCTTATCGATGCGGAATCCAAATAACTTCACGGTGCGCCCGGCCCCCTGACACTGCAAACTGAGAAAATCTGCTTTCGGCACAGAAAAGTGAGTGAGGTGACAACCAGAGGGCATTTTCTCACCAGAGCATCCCAGCCCACCAGATCAGCGGGGCTGTAAGCTGCCCTCGAGAGCCACAGCCTTGGCCCTGCCCTGAGACACCCCAGCTCGAACCCCGAGGGGCAGAGCTGGGAGTGCAGGGCTGGGGCTCTTTTCTGCCATCCCCATTGACCTAAAAGCCTGCACCACCTCCTCCTTGCAGCGATGCTCCAGCACTGGGGACCTGGCTTGGCCACCGCAAGCTGGGAAGCTGCAGGAGGGGCTTGTCCGTCCCCATTCCTGCCTGGGCAAATCTGGCCCTGAGCCACTGACCAAAATTGTGCCCGTAATTAGAGATGCCAGCAAGGGAAGGGCAGGGCAGGTACTTCCATGGCCCTTGGGAAGCGGGTCCAGTTTGGCTCCTGTGGCCCCACCGCACTCGCTGTGCCCTGCCGGATGGCTGGTTGCCAGATGAGTGCTGCCATCTTCACAAACCACCCATCTTTCGGACTACATCCCCAGGGGGGATGAGACCACCTCCTTCATCGCTGCCTCTCCTGCCTGGGGGTCCTGTGTGGCCACCAGCCCCACAGCAGCAGCCCTGGGATTCCATCACCCTTGAGAATAAGCCTGTTCCCTGCAGAGAGACCCCGCAGCAGCCTCAGCAGTTACTGAGGGGAAAGTTGCCCCTCTGAATCTGGAGCCACTCGGTGCAGTTCTCCTGGGGTGCCTGGGTTCCTCTCACCCTCCTCAGCTGCCAGGCACCACAGTTCCCTGGGAGCACACAGCAGCTACAAGCAACAGGCAGGTTTCCTCCCTCCCTCAGATCTGCTTGAGGCTTTCAGTGTCCACCCCCCCCCAGACACAACACTAAGGAACGACTGTGGTGGTTGCTGCACAGTCAGTTGTCTTGACTGAGCTCACAAAAGGAGCCCAGGAGAAGGGAAACAGTGGCTGCAGGTACAGCTGCCTCTGCCCTGCCACAGAGAAGTTGGTCCATGCTCCTCCCGGGCAGGGGCAACACAGTATGGGCCCTTCTGCTGCCCAGGACAGGATTATCCCTATTCTGCCAGTGAGCACCCAGCAGAGAGGTGGGCTGAGCAGCCAAGGGTGCAGGACACACTGCAGCCACAGTGCTCTTTGATGTCCTTCAACATCTCAGCTACTTGCCAAATTCAGGAGGCTGGGAAATGAGGGCCCTTGCTGACCATCAAAGCCATTCTCCCAAAGCAGCACATGCACCCCTACAAAACAGCCTAAGAGCCTTGTCAGACATGAGCATCCTAAATCCCAGTCCTTGGCCGCTGGACTCCTGCCCTGCAACTCCCTCTGAGCCCGTCACACACAAGAGGACATCTCAACCCCTCATGAGTCTGACTCCAAAACACATTGAGGGGTGGACCCAGCCACAGAGTTCAGACACAGGTTCTTCTCCCTCGGATGCTGGGTGTTTAAGGCTGGGAATGCCTGTCGATGCCATTCCTGATGCCGTAATTCTCAATGTACTGTTTAGATCTGTCTGCACCCCGTGGCGGTGATGTGCAACCACACAGCAGGGGAATGCACCCACCTTTCAGTTTATCCAACTCTGGAGATTTAAAGACAGGCCTGGGTTTCGTTATTTTTTTTCATACCTCAGTAGTTCAAGGCCAGAGCTGAGTTTTGCAGCAAGGACACGGACCCTGGAGGCCAGGCAGCTGCTTTTGGCACCTCCATTAGCTGGTAGCGAGGTCTGGAACGAGTCAGTTGACCTTCCCATACGGCACCCCACTCATCTGTAGAGTAGGTACAAGGGTTGTTTGAGTTGTGGCATGAGACTAATAGTGGTACCTTGCTTTGAGAGGCTCTGTTGCATACAACAGCACGTTGTTAGACTGAACTACCTGCAGGACTATAACATTCAGGAGCCCTCGACTCCGGGCTATGGCTACCCTGAAAGCAACAAAAACTCTCTCTGCCCCGAAGAGCTGACAAACGGAGCACTATTAACAACCCAGCAAACCACAGTGGCGAGGTGCAGAGCTCACATTTCCATTTTCTCGCAGCGTTTTCCCACGAGGGGATTGCATGTGAGAGCACACAACAGAGAGTCAGATCACGCCCGGTTCGGTTGCTCTGGCATGCCATTTGGCAATGCGAGAATGACATAAATTAAAGTGAAACCTCTTCACCTCAGCCTAAGTGAAAATGTGAAGAGCAAGGGGTGGGGGGGGGGGGTGAGGAGGAAGGGGGGATATTGATCCGTATCTACTCAACAGTCAGACCAGTGGTGTGGTGGCAACAAAAGACATGCCTCTGCTTTTTCAGTAACTAATAATCTATAGAGTACCATTTCCTTTTCTGCTGTTGAGATAACACATTTGTCACCTCAGCTGCATGCAAATAATTTGTGCCTCTGCTTAACTAATGTACCTCTCTGGTGCAGACAGAAGGGCAGCAACCTCCCACCAGCACCAACAGGCCTGCAGCGCCGGGGAAGGAGCCAGCTCACCCAGAACTTTCTGAGACGCTTAAATCGCCTGGGGGACAACGGCACCAAACACTCTGCAGGACAGACACGGCTTTGTGAGACTAAATGGGGCGTTTCGGCTGGTCTTCGACCCACATGTGGGCTGCAGGCTGGAACTGACACTATCTAAAGAAAAGCATTCGATACCTCTGTGCATAGACCACAGCTGGTCAACAACTCATCCCAGATTTAAACACAATATATTAGCTCTCATCTGTTGCCAGAAGTACTACACGTTATTAAAAGCCCGGGCCCCAAGAAGAGGGCTGAGACTCAGTGGGCCCTTCAGTTCACATCGCTTGGAAACACACAGGTACCATGTCAGACACGGCAGCGTCTGATGGAAACCGTGTTCCAAGCAGGAGGCTGGCGCTGCTCTCACTCGCGTGCTCACACTCCTGTCCCCCTGCACCACGCAGGGCTGCAACAGCAGGCAGCGAGCCTTACGAAACACGAGAATGGAGCCTGTCTGCACTTAAGGCTTCAGGAGGAGCCCCTGCCCACAGGACCACACGTGGGCTTTCCTGCAGCGCTTCCACCTCGCTCGGCGCACAAGGTGGGAGCTGCCTGACCCGCACGGAAGCGGCAGGGACACCATCCCTCTCTTCCCCTCTCCATCGCTGGCCACACGGCTCTTTGGGCTCTTACCCCAGTCCCCACCTGGGGCCAGCTGCTTCCCGTTGTGTTCAGTGGGCCCTTCAGTGGGTGTCCGAAGGCTTCACTGGTGTGAAGGTGTGAGGCAGGGTAAGGCGGTATCTGTGCACACAACAAAGAAAATCCCTCACAATACAGGACTTGCAAGTCAAATATTACTCTTAGGTGCCTAGACTGTCCAGGGCAGTTTATCCCAGCTGAGGTGCTATCTGACTGCAGTATAGCTCATCCCAGCTCCAAAGGTCCCAGGGAATCCTCAGCACCTCAGCCCGGCGAGTACTGCACCTTGCAGCCCGTGACCTTTTGGGTGAAGTGACTTTCTCCTGCTATGCACAACTTTTTGGGGTAACTGCCAGTGAAACACACGTCTTCCCCAGGCAGCATCCAGCTCCCTGGCTGAGACAGCCCCTCCATCCACCCCAGCTCTGTCAACAGCGGTTTGCTGCGCTATCTGTCCCGCAGCACGGCAGCAGGACACAGCGGGGCTGGTGTTTGCCAAGGATCCAGCCGCCAGCTCTGCTGCCATGGTACCAGCAGAAGCAGCTGGCACGGGTGGGTGAGTCCCATGCTCCTTCTTTCTCATCCTCTCCTCCTCTGCACCCAGCCCCATCCTTTTGCCTTCTGGGTGAGCATATCTGGGGCTCCCAGCTCACTGCTGGCGCTGCCAGCCCTGCCAGCATGTTGGCCACGGGGGAAGGTGGGCAATGGCTTCTTCAGCCCCCAGAGCTAGGCTTCCTGGTGGAGGGAAGCACTGAAACTCCACCTTCACTTTGGAAAACCCGGTGCCACCTAAGCAAGAGGGACCCGTGCAACTCAGGGCAAGGGTGAGAGAGAACACTAAGAGGGAAGAAAAAGGAAGAACATCTTTTCGCAGTCTGTAGATGCAAAGTGAAACTATTTTGATAGGTTCAGCTCTTCCGTGCTGAAAGGCTCAGAATTTCTCATCTCCGACCTTACTCTGAGGCACGAAATCTCACCCATGACTTGACAAACTACAGCATCCACAGTGCTTTGTGGCACCTCAGAAGCCTGCTGCCGCCCTGCCAAAGCTCATCTTTTCCAGGGTCTGGAAAGCTGTCTGGAGGGAAAGGCCCTGGAGGTGTTAACCAACAGTGGCTGAACATGAGCCAGCAGTGTGCCCAGGTAGCCAAGAAGGGCAAGGGCACCCTGGCCTGTATCAGAAATAGTGTGTCCAGCAGGACCAGGGCAGGGATTGTCCCCTTGTACTGGGCACTGGTGAGGCCGCACCTCAAATGCTGTGTCCAGTTCTGGGCCTCTCACTACAAGAAGGACATTGAGGTGCTGAAGTGTGTCCAGAGATGGGCAACAGAGCTGGTGAAGGGTCTGGAGAACAAGGAGTGGCTGAGGGAGCTGGGGGTGTTTAGTCTAGAGAAGAGGAGGCTGAGGGGAGACATGAGCACTCTCTGCAACCACCTGGAAGGTCTCTTCCAACCGTAACAATTGTATGATTCTCTGATTCTGTGATTCTATGAAACAAGTTATCTTCATGAAGCTGCAGAGGGGTTGAAAGGAGTAGATGCCAGTAGTTTGTATCATACAAGGAAACAATCAAGGATTAAAAAATCCATTATTCTGGGATTACTGTGTGAATTTTCTTCCTAGCATTATGAAAGGTTTCTGTTTCCTTGTTGACAGATCATCTTTGATGTTGTCTCAGTATGCAGTACCTCACCTGCTCACTGTCACCACTGTTACACCCTTTGATTCAGGGGAGATAAGATGGGTCAAAAAAAGAGGTGGTAGATGTTCTACCTATTCATGTCTAGTATGTAGTCTGCTAGAGCCCATGCTCAGGCACTTGAGATATGTTTCCCGCTTACTTCTCCCTTTCTCTCTAGACAATGTCTTCTTTTCTGTCTCTATATCATCTTGCTCGGTTTTGGCCTCGACACATGAAGGAGCTCGTATATGCTCTGCCCTGCTTCAGGGTTAACTAAGACACCCCTCTAGAATGATTTTCAAAAGCCAAGAACGGGAAAGAATGAAAACAAAAGACAAGCTTGATGCTTTGGAGAGCTCTTGTCCTGGTACACGCGGGCACTAGATTGTGTTTGTCTCCTCCCCTTGGTCTGAAGAGAGAGGCAGCATTAGTAACACAGAGCACATCTCCCTCTGAGCTCACTGTGGCTTTTAAATCATCGAGAGCAAATGGCAAATTCACCTTTCATCTCCTTTTGAAACCTAAGTTAGGCCTGACTGGTAACCAGTGAAATTAAACTGGTTGTTGCTGTTTAACTCCTCTGTGCTATTTCCCCACATGAATTAGTCATGATCAACACCACTTGGCAGTTGTCCTCACAGAACAAAAACCAAAACAGAACTGAGAGAAGAGTTAAGCACTCCCATACAATTTACCCAATAAATTTGTCATACCCCTTATATAGAGTTGTCCCTCCTGTTCTGCCTGTTCCCTAACATATCTGGCAGTTTGAACAATGTTGGCAATATATGAGCAATTAGGCATTCCAAGTGGAAAGGTTAATATACCTTACCCTCAAACGCAGGGTGTGTTTTGTCTTGTGCCTTCAACCACCCTTGATGAGCATCGATTGCACAACAGCCCTGCAGTAGGAAGGTCTTCTTTCCATTTCAGTATGGCCTACATTGTTTCGGTTTAGCAAAAGGCCAGTAGTCCAGTGGCTAGGATGGGGCAAACTTACTTTGAGTGCTAGCCATCGAGGCAGATCACAAAGCGGGAACATCATTGCTGTTACCACTTTATGAGAGGTAAGCGCTTTGGTCACAGTAGCACTGGTGCAAAACCAGGGAAAAGACAACCCATTAAAGAAAACCTGACAGGAGGTTGTAGTGAGGTGCGGGTCGGTCTCTTCTCCCAAGTAACGACTGAAAGGACGAGACGAAACGGCCTCAAGTTGCCCCAGAGGAGGTTTAGATTGGACATTAGGAAGAAGTTTTTCCCTGAGAGGGTTGTCAGACACTGGCACAGGCTGCTCAGGAAGGTGGTGGAGTCCTCATCCCTGGACACACGTCAGCTGAGGTGCTGACATGGGTTGGTGATGGGCTTGGCAGCGTGAGGTGAGTAATTCGACTCGATGATCTTAAAGGTCTTTTCCAATCAAAGCGATTCTATGATTTCAAAACCCTCTGATGGAACTTGGTGTAGGACTGGTCAAGGAGACGTGATATTTGCGATTTATTCCCTCGTTTTGGTTGAGCAGCACTGGGAACTCTTCCTTTATTTCACCAGTTCTTGGAGACAGAAACACGTCATATTTGCTCATGGTCCCAGTCCAGCAGGAAGATCTGGGCAGGGTTGGGTAAGGCTGGAGAAGTCCTGCAGCCTTGTGCTGGCTGGGACCTGCAAGACCACAGTCCATCAAGACAGGGATGAAACCACCTCCCAAGCCAGCCAGCCTGGGAGATGACATCCTCAGCCCAAACTCAGCTGAGGCTGGGAAGCAAGTGCAAATGGCAAACGATGGCCCTGCAGAGGAGAGCCCCAGGTCGCCGGGAGGCCGGTGGCTGCTGGACCAGTTACCATAGGCCTCCTGGGCTGGCAGTAGGCACACCTGCAGCCAAGCCTGCCTGCCCTGCCCCATGGGGATGCTTGGCTGCGTACTCAGGACCTGGCTTCTGTAAGACAAAATCAAACTTAAGCAGCAGAGAAGGAAGTTCAGTAGGTCACAGCCATGACTGGTGCTGCCCATCCACCCTGACCCTTCACAGGAGGCTCAGAAGGCTGCTGGATGAAGGAGGTCAGATCCGAGACACCCTGTTCCCACGAGTCCCTGAATGGGCCTGGCTGACCCCACCTGTGTTGGGTGCTCCTGCAAGGCTCCCCACAGCTCACTGGGGTCTCTCCTGCAGAGCCCTATACTGGTAAAAAACTGCTGAGAGCTGGGCACTCGGCCTCTCCACTTGTGGCTGGTGGTATTTCCCCGTCTGGGGTGATGCTGATGTTCGTTATGAAGCTTTGGCAGAGAAAGACAGACATGTTGTAACCATTAGCAGACCACATTTAGAATTTACCTCAGAAAAGGACAAAGGATAACTGAGCTTGATGGGTTTTTTTTTTGTGTGCAAGTCCAGGTCTACACTTTCCACTGTAACAGCAGTCTGAGCCTTCACCATTGTCTTCCTCTGACCCAGAAACACTTGATCGTGAAAATAATGTTAGTTAGAAAAGAATGGCACTGATAAGTCATTGCAGGCACATGTGTGTCTCATTACACATCAGCTCGGTTTCACTATATATTTTACACTATGTAACATAAATTTCACTATGCACCACAAGTATTTCAATATGTGATGGTCAGAAAGTGGCAGTTTACACTAAAAGTTTCAGTATGTGGTAGGATATTTCAAATACTATAAATTCTCCTTTTAAATGAAATGCACTGTGCAGATTAGCAAGAAATGCAGTTGTTTTAGTCTGCCCAATGTGGTTTTCTCCCAGAGCAGCACTGAGCGCTGCGCCGTTCAGTTGCCCTGTTTATCCTTATCATGCATGGTAATGGGTGATTAAGTGGAAAGGCATGAAACACACACTGCACAGGGCTCAGACAATCCCAGTTGTGTCTCTTGGCTCTCTTCTCTCAACTGAGCTTGTACCATATTAGCAAAACCACTGTCTTTACGAAGGATGCATTAACAAACCAAATAAGCTTCCTTGTCATTGGCCTGGGGTTTTCATAGAATGGCAGGGTTGGAAGGGACCCCTAGAGACCATGAAGTCCAATCCCCCTGCAGAAGCAGGTCCCACCTAGATCAGGTCACACAGGAACGTGTCCAGGAGGGTCCTGTAGACCTCCAAGGAGCCTCCACACCCTCCCTGGGCAGCCTGGGCCAGGGCTCCCTCACCCTCACAGTAAAATAGTTTTTTTCTTATATTTAAATGGAACTTTCTGTGTTGCAGCTTCATCCCAT
The DNA here is from genome assembly GCA_013401255.1 of Urocolius indicus. NCBI lineage: Eukaryota > Metazoa > Chordata > Aves > Coliiformes > Coliidae > Urocolius > Urocolius indicus. Next base: position 114,290 of record WBNH01002869.1, read on the forward strand.
CACCCCTTGTCCTGTCACTGGATACAATAGAAAAAAAAAGTGCTGCCCAACCTCCTGACACCCACCATTTAGATATTTGTCAGTGTTAATGAGATCCCCGCTCAGTCTCCTCTTCTCCAGACTAAACAGCCCCAGGTCCCGTAGCCTTTCTTTGTATGAAAGATGCTCCAGTCCCCTGATCATCTTGGTGGCCCTGTGCTGGCCTCTCTCCAGCAGTTCCCTGTCCCTCTTGAGCTGGGGAGCCCAGAACTGGACACAGGACTCCAGATGAGGCCTCAGCAGGGCAGAGCAGAGGGGGAGCAGAACCTCCCTTGATCTGCTGCCCACACTATTCTTGATGCATCCCAATGCATCAAATGAACTCTCCTGCAGCAAGTGAAATCTGAGACCTGAAATCCCCTGTAAGGGCGAACTGCCAAAGCAAGGAGCAGGTTTGCCAAGGACCTGCACTGAACCACCGTTCCATGCAGCCAGCCACCGTTCTGGCCGGCTCCAGCAGCAGAGGAGCAGCGCTGACCGAGGCTCTGAACCTGTTCACCACCTGACTGCACAAGTGTCGCGCTCATCCGGCCTTTTGCCAGCACACCCCTGCTCGGTGGCTGGAAAGGGCTGTCCATGGCAACACTACCGCACCAAAAAGCTCTGCCACGTATGAGGTACCAGGCCATCGTGTTTTCACACACGACGTCCTTCAGCACCAGAGGGTACAGATTACTTCTGAAAGATATCTGCCGTGAATCAAGAGCATATCAAAACCAATTACATGTCTCAGTAAAGCCAAGGAACATCTGCAGCAAGGACCATCTCCTGCAACCTCAGTCAAAGCTACGCCAGTGCTTCCAGACCAGCACAGCAAAGCCTCTTCTCCACATTCAGCACCTACCATCAGAAATGCAGAAAGAAGAATAAACAGCCAGTTAAGCTGTGGTGATGAGCTCTCTCTCACTCGTTCTCATCTCCCCTACACACAAGCTACACCCAGAACAGCTCCATGCAAAGGTCTGTTTTACTCAGAGCATTGTCCCAGCAGAGAGCACGAGGCGATGCTGAACTCTGGCCCAAGACAGAAACATCAGCCAGCTGCCCCTGCTCTGGCTCCTGCCTCTCGAGGTATCATCACACATAATGTTTCAGCAGTTTTCAGTGCATTATTTCAAAGTGCTAATGACCTGTACTGAAGCTCAGCGTTTAGAAGAACTGGAGGCCTCATCTAACCCGTCCTGCGCTCAGGAGACAACGAGTGACCCCGCACCGGCGTGACTCTGGACAAGCCACTTATGGAGTTACACAGGCCCTGGATTAATTAGAAACTGGGTCTTTTAACGTAACTCCTTGCCCCATGGCAGGCCTAGCAGACCTCATTGGCTCCCTGCCAAATAGTTCAAGCACCTATTAACCAAGGAAAAAGTAAAGAGCTTGGGTTGGAACGTCCTGGATTTCAGCCCAGCGGTTTCCAATCTCCTAACCCACAAGAGCAGCTTATCTGTGTTTGGAGGTCAAAGACCTCAGCAAAGCCCTGCTAACAGGTGCACGCTGGCACAAACTCAAACCTTCGGCTCTTCAGATTAAAGATTCCTTGGTTCCTCACAAGTGCAGCAAAGAGGGCAACCAAAGCGGCCAGTAACACGCTCGGGGCTGGCCTGAGTCTGCTTAGGCTAATTTATATCCCAAAACACGTCACCGTGAGCCAGAACCCAATGCAGCCAGCACACAGCTTGGCTACTCTCCTCTTCCAGAATTCAAACCCAAGGCCTTGTTCGTAGTCTCAACCTGCCAGGCAGGCCATAAAGCAAGGCTCGTGAGCTGCATCAGGTGTTCCCCAAGGACTATGTGGAAGGGGGTTTGTGTCAGACGTGAGGCATGGGGACAGTCTGGAGGGCAGCGATCACTCCTTTGTCCCAGGCAGGACTTGGATGCAATGGGAGCTGCCTTCCTGTGCCCAGCCTGAAATCTTGAACCACAAGTCTCCCCACGAGCCTCCTCTGAGGCAGCCTGAGAGCAGCCCTGCTGCCTGCCCCAGCGTCCCTGCGTCAGGTGGGGTGAAACGTGGGCTCGTCCCTCCATTCAGTAGGATCGTTTGGGGTGAGATAAAGGCAGAGTTTTCAAGTGCATGGCCAAACCTCAGCTATTCCTGTTTGAGGAAAGGAGAGACAACAGTGTGAATTTTCCCATATTCCTGTGGTAGATCTGGGCTGAGATATATACACCAAGCTGTGTGTTTATGCCCTAGATTCCACTGCCAATACTGCCAACAAAAGCTAAACTACAATGATTTTCCTGTAGTTGGGTTGCTAGTCCAACAAGTTTGGAAGGAGGGAAATATATTACACAAATCCTCCAAGCCTCCTCCTAAGCACCGTCAGGCTGTAATTTCAGCTTAGCCTCACTCCTGATCACATATAATTGACGTTGAGCCATTCTTGAGCCATTCTTCAGCCATCATGAAAGTTACGTGACCTAAGCTGTTGCATTACTTTCACTGGCTCATCCTGTCCCAAGCTTTCAGCATTTCCCGACCGAGAAGGCCGAGCAGCAGCACAAGTTCACAGAGTGCATACTCGCTCGTTTATCAAACCCGAACCTTCCCGTTTGACCCAATTCAGTTTCGCTTGCGGGCTGACACAGATGATTTCAGGAAGAGAAATTGCAGCTCATCTTGTGGCGCTGGCTGTTGTGATTTCAGAAGCTGATGGCACTGGCTCGCAGACCATAGTTTCATGCGCACCCATAACACTTAGCAGAGGACTCCTCCACCTTTGCTAACGGAAGAAGCAGGACCATTTGCAGCGTGTAATCAAGCTGCTGAGTTTCCGTTGTTTTGAATGCGACCTACCTTTTCTCCTCTTTACTCAGCTATGGCTGAAGCTAATGTCTGTTGATCAGAATCCTTCTGTTTTGAATCAACGCATCTCCATCTATGCAAATCTGAGGGGAAACGCTCACATGGCAGCTCATATTCCTGAGGGCTGAAGCATTCCTGTGGAACACCTCTACCACGTCTGCCTTTCACGGCCATTTCTGTTTGAAGTCAACTGCTACAGCTTTTCACACAGAAAATTTTCATCAGCCTCATTTCCTCCAGCTTCAGCAGCAAAACAGAACCGTGAGTACGTAACAGGCAAGAGCCTTGTAAAGTGACACCTGAAAGAGAAGAAAACTTGGTAAAAAGGTTGTTTTGGCATGATGTGAGAATCTTCCACATCAGCAGCTTCCTGCATTCTTTTCTGCTGATCTTCAAATCGGCCTTTCTTCCCTTATTAAAAAGCCCAACAAGCATCGGTGCTTCTTCCAGGTGTGATTGGTAACAACCAAAGATCTCAGTCAGCAGCACGTTGGGACAAACAGTATTCTGTGGATCTTAAACGAAGGAAAAAGACTGGTTAGACAAAACCTTCTCATTTGCTGCTGCCGAGTCTCTGCCTCCAACCAACGTTCTCTGTTGGACGGGGGAGCAGCTTTCTGCCGCTGGTGAGGGTGTTTCAGCACTTGGGTGGGGAAAAGGCCTTTGCTCTGCGTTTGTACTGTGGCTTTTATGCTCCGAGCCATGAAACAACTGCAAAATTCAGCACCTGTTGAATTCTGCCTGTGTGGGCATTTCCCTCTTCTGGAACTGGTGTTTGCAACATTCAGAGACTCATAGAATCACAGAATGGCAGGGGTTGGAAGGGACCTTTAGAAATCATCCAGCACAACCTTCTGCCAAAGCAGCTCCCACCTAGATCAGGTCACACAGGAACGTGTCCAGATGGGTTTGGAAACCTCCCGAGAAGGAGCCTCCACACCCTCCCTGGGCAGCATCACACACTTTTTTAAGAAAGAAAAGGGTGTCAGTAGCAAACGCACAAGGCACAGCTCTCATGGTTGCTAGAAGAGCTGTTAGCTGACAAAAAAATCTGCAGTTACTAAACTTGTCACAGTATTCCCCACGAGTTTCTCAACAACTGGGAAGTGGACTGGCTAGGAGCAGAGGGGCTAGGCAGCCACTCTCCCATTGTTAAACTAATTGGGATGTCTCAAGATCCTCAATTAAGATAACAAACAAACTCTTGTGGTCTGATCTTGTTGAAATATTTTGGAAACTCTCTGTTTCTGGGGTCCAAGGAATTCTTTTATTCCGCTTAACAAAGGAGGCAAAACCAGGAGTTTCGCATGATGGATCCCCACACAACCACCCTCCGAGCGGAGCCGGATCAGTGAGGAGCCCTGTCAGACTGCAAGAGTCATCCGTCCCTTCTCATTTACAGGGAGCTGCATTTGCCAGACACCGTATTTTCCGGAAGGGAAAGTAAGCTGCAGAACCTGCAATGCCAGGAGTGCCGCCTCCCCCTAACCACACGCGCTAACCTCAGCCTTATCAAAGCAGCCAGGGAAGTCTCAGGGTGCTGCGCTGTGTTGGTTCAAAACAAACTAAGCCAAGCAAAAGACTTTTAAAGTGTTATTTATGGGACGTGAAAAGGTTGCCTTCCAGTCTCCAAACCATAGTGCTAAATACCAGAGACACTGTGCAAGGGGCTCCGCTGTTATTCAGAGAACACTTGTGTGCTTTTGGGACACTAATTGCCTTTAACGTTTTCCTTAAACACACAAACAAGCACAGTTGTTTCTTGCTGCTTCAAATGAAGCCAGGAAGAGAACAAAAGGCACTCAAGCGAACCAATTTAGGTTTACAAACGTATTAATTTTAAGAGCACTATGTGTACACTTAAAAGTGAGTGTAAAGCACTCAACCTTGGCAGCACGATGCCTGGGTTCACTGTATCTAAATAACCCATAAATCCAGATGCAGGGTGTCACAGACACTTCTTTGGAGAGCATGTGAAGTTAAAAGTCAATGTTTCCTATTAATTAATAATTGTTTTCAGCTGTTTTGGCAAGTGATTAAAACAAAGTGTCTGCCTTTAATGTTACAATATAAAAGTTTTCCTCTTCAGAGGCCCAAGTGCCAAGTGGGAGTTACGTTTGCAGGAAGGTGCCACACGTGATTGCTTGGAACCTTCACGAGCAACTGAGAGGAACAGATATTGTACCTGACAGCACAACGGTTTCCATACTGCGCCCACGGCAACGGGCCATGGAGCATCCTCAGAGGAGCATTAGATGGGAGAGTTCACACTTCTCTCCCCAGGCCAGTGCAGTGCCACGCTCTGAGAGCCGTGCCACAGAGAACCCGCACGGGCTGCGCATCATTTACCCAACTGTTGCACCTTGTGGGTTCAGTATCACAGGCCCCTGGAACTCTGAACCGCAAAGCGTGATGAAGCCTGTCCCTTCCGAGCTCCGAACCAGCACCCAGATCTTACTGACAGGCTTGCTCGATGCATCAGCACTCAACCAAAGCTCTGGCCAGCACCTGCTCCATAGCAGGATGAAACTGCTTTGAGAGGGTCCTTCTGCTGTAAGTACATTTCTAAACATTGTCTTTTATTCCCAAACCTCTACCAACTCATTCTCTCAGTAAAACTTCAATGACAGTTCTCCTGGAAACCGAATTTCCACACCCCTGCAGAGGAAGGACAGCAGATTTCACCGCACAAGCTGAGAAACTGCTTGTGAAGTGGAAGCCACTGATGATAACATGAGCCTTAGTAAGATCACCAGTTTTCTTCCCTACCTGAACACCAGGCAACTCGCTGAGAAGCCTCCCTGCTGCACCAGGAAGCTTGTGAGGTGGTGAAAGGGGCAGGATTTGAGGTCCTCTCTTTCTGGTACATCATGGGAGCTGCTGATAGCTCTTCCCAGCTCTGGGCTTCTGGCTCTAGTTTTAAAACGTTTTAAGATGTTCTTCATTTGTTGAGGCAGGATTTGTTTTTTTAGACTAAATATCTCACTTTCTGTCTGCAAGGCAGTGAGTTCAGATAAAGCCTCAGACTGCGCGAGGCAAGCAACAACATGGCTGTGCTTGTGGAGTGTACTAGTGACAGAAATCAGAAGAACCAGACTCGGGTTTAGGTCAGCCCTCATCTCATTTGCTTCAAATCATCAGCCCCAATGCTTGCCAATTAAATGTCCTGAGATGATTTCGAACTCCTGAAAGCCCTGTTCGATACGAGTGGCAAAGTCACTCAGAAGAAACCCTGCAGGTAACAATGAACACTCAGAGTCGTTACTATCGGGTCAAGACGCAGGTGTGGTTACGGAGCGTCCGGCAAACCCACAGCACGTACTCATCCTCACGTTCTCCCTCCCCGGCCAATGCTCTCAGAGACATGAGTAACCTGTTTACCCTGAGACAACAGCAGGTAGAATCCCCCTATCTCAAGGCAAAGCTTACAGCCTTGTTTACCGTGTGGCAACTGTGGCACATGTCCGTACCTTGAGACGTTCAGGATCTTCTCCTTTATCAGCAGTATCCGCACTGATTTCAGCGAAGCACCTGAGAACACATCAGGATCACAGCAGAACACTTTGTTTCAGTTCATTTCAAGCATGTGTTATAGTAAAGATGAATGTGGTTCAGATGATACCTCGCAGCAAAGAGCCACTTGCTGACGCTGCACACTCGATGCCTTTGATTCCTTCAGCATCTTCTCACGATGAAGAAAATACTCCTTTTAAAAAACAGGCATTTTGTTTTTCCCTTGAACTCTCAAGTCTCCTGATGCCATCAAACTGTTTTGGAACAGGAGCTGCGTGTGGCTTTGGGGCACGGTAACTGCCAGCAGTGACACACGCAGGGACCGACCAGGCACGGCAGGGGGAGAGCAGCGGTTCAACAGGCCTCTTCCACACCACCTCACCTGAGTTTGCTTTTTGGAAGGATACAGAAAGATGATCATGCAGAGACAGCAAAGCAAGTGTGGACAAAGGCAGGTATCAGCCTTTGTAGATCTGCTGCCTTGAGTGCCAGTTTTTAAAGACAGCGTACGTTACCTTGCTGGAAGCTTGCATGGTTACCCCAGACCAGGTCTCTGTTAGAGGCGTGCCTCAAAAACTTGAAAGGCCTAAACTTCAGAGTCCTCTGAAACGAAAGCTGAAGAACTGATCAGTACTGTCAGGAGCTATGGTTTACCTGTCTCATTGTTCAGAGCATGCAACAGAACAAGGAAGGGCTGCGTTATAGAAAATGGTGGCATCTGCTTTGAGGAAGCAGGGAGGGAAGGGCACAAGTAGGCAGGCTTCAGAGAACTGTTTTTTTGTGCCCCCAAAAGACACCGAACCCAACATGATTTAGGGAGGCCACAGAGGATACAGCTCCCGCTGCACCTCCCCAGGGAAGCCAATCACAGCAGAACTCTTGAGTGCAGTAAAGTTTCAGCAAGAGATAAATAGTTCCTCTTATTGGCATATTAATTAAACCCACACAATATATTTCAAGGAAACTGTAAGCTGACCCATCAGGATTGTGTCCTCTTCCCATTGGAATAATGGAATGCACAGCCAGCAGTAGGGCATCACTAATTTCACTAAAAGCTGACACCATTTCTTAGGGAAGGAGCAATAAAGAGAGCTGATTTTTTTAATTGTCATTATGGCTATTGTTCTAGTGACTTCCTCAACAGCTGTCAAGTATAAATTCATATACAACAAAACAAAACTGGGCTGTTTTCGTCAGGGAACAGATCTCCCAAGCTGGCAGCAAAACTGCCTGGGTGGTTCAGCAACAACATGCCTTCACAGACAGGCAGAAGTCCTTGTGCGTCTTCCTCCCAAAAGGTGTCAAGATGTAAAGTGCAGAAATGCTGATGATTAAAAATGACACGTCCTCTTTCTACTGCCTATACAGACCATGTTTTTCTACAGCTAAACCCCATATAATGGAATCTTAATATGACTGGAAAGCGAAACAGGAGAGGCTTTTGACCAAAACCGGGTTTGTTATTTATTACACATGTTGAAAATGTCTTCTGCTGCTCTGCCTGGAACAGTCATACCAGTATAAAGTAAAACTTCAGAACCATGAGACAGTGATTTTCATATCACAAAGGTCCTCAAGTGACTCCATGACCCAGTGCCTGAATAAAAAAGCACTGCCTGTGATTCTGCTTTCCACAACACATTAAAGCAGTGACAAGGAGCACCTGTGCAAACGCCACAGCTTTGTGCAGGGCTTCCTGATGCCTACAGGCCTGGAACAAGCTCTGAAGCAGTTTTTGTGAACAAAGGCCATCTTAGCAACATGCTACATCAGCCCAGTTAAGCACACCCTGCCAAGCACCCTGCTCGCTCCAAGGGGAAGGCAGCAGGCAGCCATGGCAGACAGTGACACCCGAGGTGCCAGACATTTCACTTCACAGGTGAAAGCCAGTTCGTGGAAGGGATGGAAAGCTGTAAGGTGATGAGTGAATGAGAAACTTGGGTGAGACCAAGAATCCAGCTCTGTCATTTCACTCCCCACAAAGTATTTTGAGCCCCACCTTCACTGTTTTAAATTCTTCTCATTTCTCTCTCCCCTCCTCTGCACATTTTGGTCTCGTTGTTTTCCTACAGGGCTACCCCATTGGTGGCAACAACCAGCAGAAACGAACTCAAACCTCAGATGTCGAAGGAGAATCTGTGCAAGAAGGGTCACAGAGTGCTCCCAGAGATCAGGGTTTTAGTCACACTCGCTGTGCAGTTACTGACAGCAGACCTGCAAAGGAGAGATGGGCGCTGGAGAGCAGGAGGCAGGGCCAGCTTCATCCCTAGCCAGCTCAGGTCAAGGATTAGCTAAGAAAACAGAAGCTAAAAATTAAAGAAGAAAGTAAGGGACGGAGTTCCTATGACAAAATTGTCGCAGGGGAAACAGTGAACAAGCTGTGTAACTCCCTGGGTCATGCCGGCACCTCAGGCTTCAAGGGCCTCTCCCATGGCCTGAGCTCTGCCTCCTGTTCGCTTTGTGCAGACTTGGATCAGCTTTACAATGAAGGGACACCGCTAATTTCGCTGATTCTGAACCACGGCAAAAGCCACTGAGGGGTGTGCACATGTGACTGATGGGAATCAAAGCTCTGAGGTGCAGATTATGTTAATTACAGCTAGAAGAGCGTGTAAGCTGCAAGTTTCATCCAGTCAGTTTCCATTCCGATCTTTAATTCTGTAGTAATGAAAATACTTGTTGAGTGCCAACGTCTAGCTGAGAGAACAACAAACTGTCTGGTTTATGGCACTTGGGATGCCACCTGATCTAGGTGAACCTGCTTCTGCAGGGGGGTTGGACTGGATGATCTCTAAAGGTCCCTTCCAACCCTACCATTCTGTGATTCTAAGCAACGAAATCTCAATGTGGACAAGGAGAAATCGCATATCAGTGTGAAATAAGACATCAGCAGCTTTTCCAGGTGCCTTTCACCTGCAGGAACCCACGGAAGGCAGAGGTTCAGTGAAGAATGACGCTTTTTTTCTTCCCCCCTCACCACCTGGTTTTCTCTGAACAGGGACCCAGCCTCCAGTAGTTTTGACGATGTGCACGTGAGCTTGCAACGCGCACCTGAGCAAGTGTCGCCAGCGACTCGCCAGGCTCCGGCAGACGTGCATGCAATCACGCACGGGCTTCAGGCTTCCCACCCTACGACTCTCACAGCCACCACCAACGCCCAGGTGAGAACGTAACACCAATTAGTAACCAAACCACGCATGTGCTCCCACAACGGATCCACGTTCCGGTATCTGTTGGCGTATATTAGCAAAGCGATGCAAGAATTAAAGCTTCAAGCACCTTCGGTGGAAAGTGCCAGTTTAAAATCTGACGCATTTCGTCAGTTTCAAGAGCAGTAAAGTCAAGCTCCTCCAGCCTCCAGCCCTCACGCAGGGCTCGACTGCCTCCCTTCCCACCCTAAGGGGTTTTTATCCATAGGCACACTACTAAAACCATGTGGAAACACTATGCCTTTAAACTTCATGTAACTGCTAGTTATTTTATACGCACGAAAACCTGAACTGCACAAAACTTCATGTACCTGTCTGCATAGCTGTATCTGAAATAAGTTTTGTTTTCTTTAATCTGCTGTTTAGAGAAACTGGTGTTTCATTTCACAGTTAAAACAACTTAATCACCTGAATCATAGGGACATGAAAGGCAAGGAAGGAAAACACTTCTATCATTTTAAACGTCTCTTCCACAGCCTGATTTGGCAGCATAACTTGAAAGTACAGAAATCTACTTCTGAGCATTTGAAACTTCACATCTTTTTACCTCTGTCTCGAGAGAGATTACTCAGGTTGAGTGTGACATTTGCAAATGTCACTGTCTCTGCCTCACGACCAAAAGTTTTAACACGGAACAGACACCTACCTGCTTTAATTCAGAAACCCATTCTACACATGATGTGATATTCTAAGAACTTCTGTGCATATTCTTTCTCACCCTGAAGGAAGGGGAGAAAAAAAAACCCCAAATCACTTCAGGAATCCGTTTCCTATCCAAATAAACAGGAACTGCGAAAATCAATGGCTACAGCAACTTTCCAAGTGCCTTTTATTCCGATACAGCCACAAATTTTGAATCAAAACCACTTTTTGCAGGGGAACATTTTCCCTGAAATAGACCTCTGTAATATCAAGAGAAAACCATTTTTTTCTAAGTCAGGGACAGTGGTAGCACCTACCAGACCTCCACACGATGCCCACATTTCATCCATGTGCAGCACCAGAGCACAGACACCCATGGGAGCCCCCACGGCCACTGACACAGCTCTTTCTCTGGTATGATTTGAAAATCATCTGTATTAGTATTAGATTTATACAAGTAGTTGAGCTACTGCTGAATCTGCAAGCCAACTAGCATCTAGGTTCTCTGAAGAGTTTACAATCATGAATGTAAAAGTGTTAAATTTGGAAAGGCTTCATGACAGAGATTAATCTGTTGTTTCCTTGCCCAGTTCCTTGATGTGGTAAATTATCACTTGCAAGCCGTGAAACTTGCTTAAAACGTTGTCTGAAGAGAGCAGTCATTTGTAGGCCCTGTAAGTCTTTTAAGAGCGTGCCAAGACGCAGATTTCCCTAAGTCTCTTTTGTCAGTGCCATGAGCAAGCTGTTACTCAGACAGCACCCACCAGATAAAGCAAGTACCTTAAAAAAAGAGAGAATCCTTATTATCCAGGACATAAATAATATTGCAAACCATGATCAAGAGTCTTCATCAGTTGACGGGTCAGAGCAGAGCATCTTCATGAGCTGACAGGTATCTGTCTGTCAGAGCAGAGCACACAGGAACACAGAACAGAAAGGAGTTTCCCAGCCACTGAGTCCCAGTGACTGCTACCACAGGCAACCAGCTCTTGTCCTTTTCATAACTTAAACTTTGTATTGGCTTGCTCCATGGCTCTCAAAACCCACAGTGGAGAAATAACTGGGTTTGGAGTAGCTTAGTAGTTTTGCTTTCTGTAAGTTAATACATTAACAGCTAGTTCACACTACGTGTTCCTGTGCCTCACTTGTCCTTAGGATCTGGTAGTCCTGGCATTCCTGCAGGATTTGCCAGGCACCCAGCAGTATCTGCACTTCTGACACTAAGGCAGCACAGTCCCTTCACCAGCCTGAATCTCTCCTCTCTGCACAGTGGTGTGCACACCCTCCCACAACAGCCCTTGTGAGAACTGCTGTCCCTGCAGGAAAACATCCTCCTTTTCCTGACTTTTCTGTACCTAAGGGGAACAGGGGATTGCAGGCGCTTCAGCAGTGCAACACACCTTTGTACAAGCTCTACTCATACCCCAGCAGCAATCCTTCTCCTTAGTCCCTGTGCCCACTCTCTCTCTCTTCAGTTCCACATCTTTTCCCACTCTCCATTTTCCAGGGTTACCAGGCCCTCAGCTGTCCAGTTTAACGTTCTCCCCCGGAGCAGCACCTGGCTTTTTACTAGCAAGCATTTGTTTCGTGCAGGATGCTTCCTCCCTCCTGCCCCCAAGAAAGAATGGAAACTAATTCAAAATTAGAGTGACATATTTGTAGCAGTTAATGACAAGGCATTGTGTGCTGACTGACAGCGAGCTGGGGGACAGCCAGTGGCACCACAGGAATAAATAGAAAGTTCACTCTTTTTTCACTGAGCGTCCAAAAAAAGAGGCAGCCATTGCCAAACAACATGAAACACAGTGAAGACAGAAACCAGCTCTGCATTTCGCTCTGTTTTAAACTAGGATTTGACTTGCTTACTGGATACCCTTAAACTCTAAATGTAGAGGAGCGTGCCTGCTTGTACTTGGACCTTTTCCTATCACTGAATTTAGTGAGCACTGTTAGATTATGACCCACTGAGACCAAATGGCTTTTTTTATTTCCAGAAGTTACAGCATTTCAAAGCGAAGGATTTACTTAACCCACACCACACCTTCTGTCGCCACTGTCATTCACACACCAAGTAAAAGAAACTACAAAAATATAACTGAAATCACCACTTCATTTCTGTGATGATGTGTTTTTGTTTAGGTACATCATTCAACCAGCTCTCGAGAAGGTCCCACTTATTAAATATTAATTAAATGTTTTGGCACTCCGCTACAAAAATCCTTATTTAACCAGAAATAGACAGACTCAAACCGTATTTCATTTTTTAATAAGTTTTAAATAGTTAAAGTAAGAGGAAATGGTGTGATTTAAAGCCAAGCTACTCCTTTGTTCCATGCTAGGCCTTAAAAGCTGGATTTACCTGCAAATATGGGCAGCAGAACACAGTATACTTAAAATGCTGGTGTAGAATATATTCAAACAGGCAGTGATTTACCCCAGCTTACCTTAGAACAAAGGAAACACAATCTTTATGCCTCTTACCCTGATTAATGCAAAAATCGTCCCTTCAAAAGATGTTTTTTCTTCTTTTTAATATGAAGACTCTACAAAATATTTGCTTTATCCATTAGCAGGACTTTGAACTCCTCCAGAATATTTAGATGTGTCTGCCTACAGAAGTTTATAAATGCCAATCTGACACTGTAACAGACATTCCAAACAGAACGGGAAATCAGAATAACTCAACCAAAGCACCCCACTGTAAGAATATTGCGTTTCAATTCTGCATAAACACACATCAGCAAGGCTTGTTTTGTTCCAGAAACCCTTCGTGATCTGCAGAATACAGCAGAGGTTTATTTCATTATTACCTTGTCCTCCCCACTTCCTTCACGTTTCCTCATTTACATTTAAAATACTCTGTCTGCCTTTGACTTTGCTTGCCCATCCTCAGGGCTTTTTTTAGCCTCAATTCTGTCCTCACACAAGGAGATCCATCCCCTCTTACTACTTACAGAGGTTTGTGTTTGTTGGATTGATTTTCCTTTTCTTCTTTTTCAGATGCAGTTGAGCACCCTACCACCAAGAGAGCAGGAAAGGAACGGGGGACAGCACCAGCAGCTACTGCAACATGCTCAAGCAAAGGCTTGGAGTAGGAGCTTCAACAGTTACCACTTCTGAAATGGTCATGCTTTTCATTCTGAAATGTCATGCTTTCTTTGTATTTGATAATATTTGACATAATTTGACTACCATGAACAGAGCCCCATGTCACTAAACTGCAGACACTGCAACACAGCACAGCTTGATGCATTTGGCATTACAGGGAGAGCAGCAGAGTCCCAGTGGCAGCTGCGATGGTAACAAACATTTAGAAACCAAACCCATCCAATGGCCTAAAAATACATGTGCTAAACTAAGGAAATATCTGTGCAATGAGATTAGAAGCTTCCAATTTTCAGACGGATCGCTCAGGGACCACAGCAGAAAACTAAACTCAGATGTAAGGAAGCACTAGCTTTGGAAAAGCCTCAGCTTTCCGAGACCCAGCGTTATTGGACAGCACTGCATCTGTTCACCATTGCGTGATTTAACCGTTTCCGAGGCCATGGGAATCAGCAGCAGGACACAGTCGCTTGTAACATCCGTTTATTTTATTTTAAAACTTCTTAAACTAAATTAAGAAAATATTCTTACAGAAAGAAAACGGAGATGAGCACAAAGCAATGCCACGGCAGATCCCAAGACAAAGTATCCCAAGAAAACTGGTGTGAATGACAAACATCCTGGAGTATTCAGTGACAGCATACAAAGCAAGAGTGTTTGTGAATTACTGAGTCGTGCATGTTTTCAAATGACAAAACATGCTCAGGGGTTTAGTTTAAAATCTCTCACTGCCTGTTATCAAAGTTAAAGATCATTTGCATACCAATACGAATACTGTAAACATGAACTTCTCATTAAGGAAAGATGGGTTTACAGTAATTTGATCTTTTACAAAAAGCTATTGGTAACTGAGCCTCCCGGTGTCTAACTTTCTAGAAAATTAAACCAATGTTTCCACTCTCGCAGCTGAAATGCTGCCGCTTGGGGAAACAACCCTGTTTATTTGTTAATCAGAAATAAAATCAAGTGGCTCTTTCCATTTGAGCCTCGGCTGACGGTTTCAGCTTCATGATATTTTACAAGAAAACAGCAGACTCGCAGAGGTCCTGTAAATTCTTTCATATCGCAACTGATTTAATTACAGCGGTGGAGAAAAGCAGCGGTGATGCGAAATAAGATCAGCCCAATCGCCCTTATCTGACGACAGCATCTCTCTTCCTGTTTGGCTTGCAGCAGTGAGGACTTCTTGTTTGGTTTCATTTGGTTTTTTTGTTGCTTAATTTTTCGGGTCAGGCTGTCTCTGTCAAAACTGACAGAAGCAAGAAGCTGACGTGCCCTTATAATCCCAGCTCGAGAACAATCCTCATACCAATACAGCTGAGTTTCAATCCGTAGGTCGAGGAATGATACTAATGTGGAGAAAATTATCTGGATAGCTCATATGTTCGCTTAGCCACTGGATGGGTGTTTCCAGCATTGGCTCGATTCCATGAATCATCACTTGAGTCTTCTGCTCTCCATCTAATTCAAAGGAAAAAAAAAACAACCAAGAAACCACTAGTACAGCATTCAAAGTTCACAGAAAGATTAAACATTTACTCACACTTAATTTATGGCAGATTTAATTGGCGTTACGGAGTTTAACATTTAACAGAGCAAAAAACAGGAAATGTTGGTATGGAGAAAACTGAGGTTTCTATCATCTCACACAGAAACTTTGAGTGAAATTAATTCCCAGAAAAAAATGGTGTTAAAACGAAACTGAATGAAAGTGCTACTCTATTAGCTACAAGGATTTTCTTCCCTGCAGTGATCACAGCTTGGCATGGATGCAGTTATGGCGTATCCATCACGCCCGGCTACAGGACGCACGGATTTCACACAGATCATCGCACAGATGTGCAGCTTCCTAAAAGGTACTAATAAAGTTGTATTCTTGATGCTGTGATCTCCTGGAAGAGCTGGGCTACGTGTAAAATGTCACACTCGTGACACTCAAAGTGATTTCACTTTGCTAAGACATAATTTCGGTCTCCAGCAATATTTCAGACGGAGTTACTCCGAAGGCTGAGCTGGCACCAGCTTTTTCTCGGCTTCATCTCTTGGAAAAGCAAAGTTAGCAAATGATTCCCAGTATGATGAGAATATTTTCTAAGAATATTTCAACTCTTTTTATTTATACTTGTCCCGGAGGATGCAGATACTTTGATCCTTTGATTCAAATGATGGGAACCAGTTAAGGCAACCGACACAACTGCCATGAAATGAACAAAAAAAAAAAAAAACAAACCAAAAAGAAGATTTATTTCAGAGCCTTGAGACGAGAAGAGCATCTGAAATATGCTCTAAATAATGGCTAGAGGGGGAAAAAAAAGCAGGCGGTGACCTTTTACTGTTTTTATACTATAGTCTGGCATCTCACAAGGACCTACCACAGTGAAATCCACATTCAGCACTCAAAATATCACTGCCTTCTCTAACTGGCATTTGATGCCCCCCTCAAATGGCTGTGTCACAGAACGAACCCCCAAGCTCCCCCAGAGCTGCATGGAAGTGAGCAGAATGGAGAGCAGCAGATACCATTACAAGCTCTTTCATTCAGCTACCCTAGCTGTAGCATAATTCACATTTTATAGCATCGATACATCTTATTTGTTTGATAACCAAAACGATTTGACAGCTGTTTGAAGAAGTTGGTATTATAATGGGGTATCTATGCCAGCAAAGGCTAAATTAGATGAGGAACAATCATCCTCGGATGAGCTGTTGCCTTTATGCTAGCAATGATTCTTCCTGCAGAAGCAGACAGTTATGTTTGACTCTCAAAGCGTTATGTCAGTTACATGTCACCTACATACGAGTACCTACACTCTTCACAAATTGTTGGCTAAATATATAAAGCTTGATTCTCTAAACAGCACAGAGCACACATTTTCACATTAAATTCAGGATGAACAATTGCTGGTTTCTGGTTTTGTTGCAGACAGGTCAGAAGAATGCCGCACATTGTTTCAAAAACAAACTGGTATTTCCAACCAAAGCAGGCATTAACCAGGCTGAAACACTGCAAGCCAGACTGACCTCCAAAAGAAAAGATCTCAGAAACCGAGTTTTTACACTGAGAGGTGAAGGAACATCTAAACATTTTCAATATCAAACTCACTCCCATATATACACATTTAACACTTTAAAATCTACCTACGGTATTCCATAAACTGGCCACAGAGTTGGTGCCTGTCCAACGCCACTTATTTTTCAGAAACAGCTGACTTGTATACCCGTACGGCAGGAGGCTTTTTTGGCATCAGTACTGTGCTAGCCATCTATACATAGCTGACTCTTCTTAGCAAAAACTTGCACCAAAAAAGTACATTAAGAGCTTTACAACCTCAGTGTCATTTCCTTGCAACTGGTGGAAAGGCTTACAAGTGACAAACACTTCCTTTGGCTCCTCATTTCTGGATGTGTGTGTGCCGTGGGTACTAACTTGATGCCTCTTGCTTAAAAACAATAAGCAGGATATGCAGTTAACCTGTGCATCCCCATTCCCTGCTCCCTACTCAACTCTGTCCCTTTCTCATACTGATCTTTTGTTCTGTTCCCCAGCCAACTGCGAAAGTCTCAGAGGCCAATGGAGAATTTACAGTTTAATTAAAGTCTAAATCTCTGCATTAGCATTGTTTGTGTTTTAGCATTAGCTCTGACAAAGCATCACCTCTCCTTAATTCCCTTTCCCCTTGAGGCTTGCCTAAAGAGATCTTATCTACCAATTCTGTATTTACTGCAGCCTTCTTTCACAAAATCCATTGTTTTTACTTTAGCATTCTTCCCTCCTTTTGTTACTAAGGACCATAAACTCTACACACAAGTCACATCTACCCAGACTTTCCTCCAGTTTCATGTTTTTACAGCTTCCCCTTTTTGAACCAGGTACAGAGTCTCTCTCCTATAGATGACTCCTCTGCTTTCTGTAGCAAAAAGTAAACAGCAAATGCACTAAAAAAGAAAAATACTGGAAAACATTCACTGTTACCACTGCCATCTGAGCGCTGGATCTGGACACATCAAGTGCTATTCTCTTCTCCCCCACCCCATACTCTATGAGAAAGTCTTCTGAGACTGACAAAACGCCTCTGTAAAAATGTACAAGTTGCCAAACACAATGTGTACTTAAATGAGTGGTGTAAGATTTAAGTGACTTAATTACAAAGAAGATTCATGCCATTCTATGTCACTGGACAAGGCCTGTAAAAATCAGGCCAAATAACTCTGCTCATGGGTGGCGTATGGGCTCCAGCCCTGATATTGTTACCGTCAACATCTATTTTACAGTATTCAGCAATGTGGTCAAAATCCCAAGATGTCCTCAAAACCCAGAAGTTCAAACTTTTCAGTCACCTCACTGACTTCTTTTGTCCCTTATAAAACCACAACAGAGCTGGATTATACATGTCAACCATGGCATGGCCTAAAGATGGTCTCTTACTTTCTTTCAAGTTAAGATTATAAAAGCTTAGCAGTACATGTTTGACAGGAAATGTTTATGTGTGTACACACTAACTATTCTCTTAAAATCACAGTACTTTGTATAGCTGAAATGATGCACAAACAATACCATTTTGCACAAGAAAAACCCTCTCAAACCCAACTGGTATCTCCTGTCAGAGTGGCTGTCCCAGGATTAAGTGCTTTTTCTTTGCTTTCCTTGGGGAAGTCCATGAATATAGAAGGCATTCCAGTCACTAGTAACAAGTGATAAGCACTGATTATAACTCCATCTCCAGAAGGCAGATAACAGCACTTACATGCTGTGTATGAAGACATGTTTGAGGTATTGCAGATCATTTAATTTAGACACCACCTCAAAGGCTGCAACATTTAAAGTAGGTAAGGTATCTGATCCAGGCTAATGAATCATACCATGTCAAGTCAGTAGTCTTCCAACTCTGTACATAAAAAACAAAGAAAAAGAGAGAAAGAAGCAGCTCTGACGTGAAGGGTTTGGGAAGAGGTCTTGCTGCTCTGTCATCCATGAGGTGCCTCAGTGTTTCTGATCAGGAAAACACCTTGATCGAGCCAAACAAAGTATTGGGAAAGCACTTTTTTGCGGACAGGCATCTGCTGGAAGGAAGCAAGAGAGAGTGGCTGTTGCATCTCAGCTGAGTCCTTGGGGCAGCTGCTCAACCTGAGACAGCTTGGGTCCATTCTCCCTTCTTTAAGGAGAATGCCTTAACTACTTCAATATTTGCTGTTTCCAATCCCAAGCTTCCTCTAAAATCCTTCAGTGTTCAAGTATCAGTGAGACACAGAGGAAAAAACACGAGAAAACCTGCAGTCTTCAGAACAGACAGGAAGATGTGCGATGTCATGGTATCACATGGTTAGATTTTCTGTTTCCTTCAGCTACATAATTTATTGCTTGCAAAGTAAAGCGATATTAAACAACCCTAATAATTTAATTAGCCGACTCATCATCAATTTGGATTGTTACATATACTTCTAACGCTACCGACACACATTTTTCTACCAAATCATCCTTTTTGTTAACGTAGAAAGAATTACAGATGGAGGGCAAAGATTGTTTTTGCAATAGATTCAATTGCCTGAGAGGAGTACAGCAAGAAGGCACTACTTCTGGTACAGGTACGTATTTCAGCCATTTCTCACTCAGATTCGCACCGCAACACTCACCAATGCTGCAGCTGCACGTTCCCTTTCACCCACACAAGATCAGCTTCTCCAGCCAGGCTACACCTGTGATACACCACTTTGAATTCACACCTCCCTTCTGATTTATGTCCTCTAGCAACCACCTGTCAGGGCAGTTTAGCTGATATATGTTTGAAAGTGTTAAAATACGCATTTTTTGGAGTGAGTTTAATATTGAAAATGTTCGGATGTTCCATAAATTCTCAGTGTAAAAACTTGATGGATGTATTGGACCACAGTCAGCAAGATAACGCTGTTCAGCAGCCTCTGACCAAAAGTAAGAACATACAAAAACTTCCTCAAAGCCGACTCTGAAATAGCCATGCCACAACAAAAGGTTCCTCTGACCTCAAATTTAGAAGCTGACATGTGACATGAAAGCACAAGATTGACTTTTCCTTCCTGCCTACTTTCCCCATCAAGCCCTGGGGAAAGCCACTGATGCTGATTTCAGCTGAAGAACTCGCACACAGAAATACATGGTCAATGCATCATTCAGAACAAGTCTTTTTTTTTCAAAATGATCCTGTATCTGGAATAGATTTTGTTCCAAACACAAGATGTGGTTTCGAGAATAAGAATTTCAGTTCCTGGATATAATCCAACTGCCCGAATGGACGCAAATAATCATCTAGATCTGGTTAACTGGCAGCAGCAAGAAAACATCTCTCCTATTAACCACTGGTGGTAGTGTGAGTTTAATTGCTCAAACCGAAGCTCACAGTTTTCCTCAATATTTGTTCTCATGTCTGAATAGTCTTGATATCTACACATATATCCCAGTGAGCTTTTAAATATGGCAAGTCCCTGGCCTCAAGGACAACTAATGGTAAATACAATCCACAACTTCGTGTTTTGCTTACAGATCTCTTTTAAAAGGAGTTTTAATTTTAATAGGTTTACTGAATGACTCCTTACTGATAAGGGGACAAGAGTGCTTAAAACCTATCTTTTTTTTGGCTCATTATTTTGATTTCTAAAAAACTGTTCTCCAAAATACCAGTTCAAAGCATCAGTCTCTCCATCCTGGAGTGTTCTGCCCTTCACATTAAGTGTCTCAATTCCAATCTTACAGTGCTTTGAGGCTCCTCTTACCAGAGCCCCTTGTAAGAACTACTTACTGCTTCTCAGTCCAAAATGCAATGACAGAACTAGACCCTGATCAGCCTACAAAGCCAAAATCCAGGCAACTCCACTGTGACACTGTCATGAAATCCATATTCACTGATTTAGCTTTAATTACTGATGTATTTCTTTACATGGTTTTGACACAGGCCAGTTGGCTGAGCTCTACATGATCTTTTCATGGCATAAACATCTACTTGAGTTTAGATATTTGTGACTTAAAGGAGAGGAAAAAGGTTTCTCTGTCACAGTGCTTAGTATGATTAGATTCCCTTGATTATACTCTAGCATAGTCCTAGCTTTCTAATATCTCCAAATCAAAGCAGATGAATATGCAACATTATCATCTACATTAAGTATCATTAATTAGTGAGATCAAATCAAATACTTGGCATTACCCTATTCATCATTTTCTTCTCCATGCAATGGTTCCATTCTCAGTGGCTAGACTTGACCTTTAAGGTCTTTTCCAACTGAAACGATTATTTCCTGTCATCATCTACCTCAAATCTATCCTCAGGTTAGATTAGTCTGATTTCTGAAACACAACAGAACATGTGGCTTGAACTAATCACCACAAGCACAAGTTTATTACACTTTGGAGCAGCAATATGTAAACAAACCAGAAACTCTTCCTTTTTCATTGAAAGCGTTCTTAAGAGAAACTGCATTTGGCCTGAAACTCCAGCAAGTGCAGACTGTCTGAGCAGACTATTTCTAACAGTTCTCTACGCAGTCCAAAAGAGTTCACACTGACAGCAATGCCATCTAAGACAACTGCAAAAGACTTTATGCAGCTCAATGGAAGAGCAGATAGAGGATGGAAATGAAAGCTTTACTGAACTAAACTTTGTTGGTTTGGTTTTTAACATTTTTATTCTTGTAGAGTTAATACAAAATTTTAATGAGGTTGTAATAAGTCCCAAACTAATTTCTGACAGAACTCTAAAATACATTTCTTAAATATCCAACATTTTAGTAGTTAAAAGGTTTTACCTTACAATGGCTAAGCCTGAGGTGCTCCCCATCAAACAGCTCTCTTCAGGCAGGAAAAAAGAGAAATTGTATGTGATGAAACTCCCAGGAAATACTCTTATAACCCTTCTTCCTTAGGATCAGTGTTTTAGCCTCAGCCCGGAACTGGCAATAACATTGTGCTAGTTTATAGAAGACTACAATTAGCAATTGAAGCTTGCAAAGCAATTTTCTGTAGTACATTTAAGCTTGGCTGTGGATGTGTGAGCAAAGTTCAGCACAGACCATGCTGCTGTTCTGTGTAACAAGCAAGCACACAACACATTTATACACACAAGGAAAAGGCAAGGTGTGCGTTAAAAGATAAGCACTTGAATGCATGACAAATTGAGCCCAACTCATCCATGATACGCTTTCCATTGTCGAGGGAGGGCTAAATCACTTTTAGGAGTTGTGTAGCTTGTTTTGAAACAGCAGGCATTTTGACTTGCAATAAGTTAACTCCTTCGTGCACCCTACCCTTACTTAGATTTGAAGTTTCCCTTCCCTCTAAACCATCTGCAGCTGAGCCTCAGAAATTAAGGTTATCTCTATATATAGCTAGGGAAAAAAAAACCAAGAAACATTTGATAAAGATTTTTCTCTATAAACACTGGTATGAAGCAAACCAATTTGCTGTAAAAGACTTCTTGTTGCCAATAGCTTGTGAGAACCTTTATTATGTCAGTTTTCAAACATGTCAGTTATGCCAAACAATTCAACAGCAAACTCTCTGTACAGTCATATTCTGTATTTCCTTTGCACATGCACATTCACACTCTTCTAAAGGATTTTAATGGCATTCTTGAACTTTCAACCTCTTCTATTTCATTTTCAAGTTACTCTAACTCACATCATGCCTGCAAATATGATTCGATTCTAATGGCCAGTCATCCTTTCTAATGAACTTTTTGCCTCATCAGATGGTGAACTAGTCTCAGCAAGGCAAACCAAAGAAGGGTTACTGTTGCTGCAAAGTCATTGGCAATACAGCAAAGACCAGCACCATTTCTTGTTCTCATCAAGCCAAAACGCTAATTGTTAGTTTATCTGCCTGGTTTAATAAATCAAATTCAAAGGTGGACACTGGGACATAATTACAGGTTGAAAACCTTTGCCTGAGAAGCGGTACACGACATACACAGATCAAAGGCTTGATGGTTGCTATTGCATGTTTTGTACTTTCCGACATCTAACTAGAGAAAAATAAATGGCTGTTGCCTCTTTTTAGAATGCTAATTCCAGCAGTATTATTATGACACTTAACAAAGCAAACAACTTCACAAGCAAACTATACATGAAAAAATGGAGATGAGCCATTCAATTATCCCCAAAGCATGGACAGTTTTGTTCCCTGTCTGACAAATTCTTCAACCTCTGCTAAGCTGATCAGTAAAATCTTGGCTAATTGAATCCATAGACGTGAAAAACCACAGGCTCAAGTCTGTACGGCATACATCAAGCTGAAGGATTTCTGCTTCAGCCACGGCGGTAATAGTCAGTGGGGTCAGGTCAAAGAGGGTTAAAGTGAGTCAGGATATAGCCAAAGGAATACATCAAACACTGATTTTAAAAGGGCAATTAATCTTAGACAGAAATGCTTCCTGGGGAATGAGATCTCAATCTTAAGAGCACGCTACATGATGTAGCAGTAAAAATGTACATATACAAGCTTAGAGAGCTTTCATCCTGTGATCACAAACAGAAGGGGAGTGCTGTTTATCAGAGAAATACAAACCCTTGCTAAAATACTTACATTAGCTTCTTCCGGGCCCTTCCTCATTGAAAAATAAATTCTCTAATGAGCAGGCAGTAGGATTTGCACATATGAAAGCTCTTTTTCCGTACACGTACTGTAAGCTCTTTTGAACAGCCAGCAGATTAAAGTATTCTGAGACCTCTACTGCAGCAAGACTGAAGAATTTAGTCTTGAAAATGTCAGGAAAGCATGTATAAAAGAGTAAAGGAATAACTTAAAACAATCCAAACCACTGCCAGCCCCCAAAGAGCTACCTGTTAGGGCTGGAAGTGAATGTTTATCGAAAGTTATTCCAGCCAAAATTATGCAGAGGGTTGGCTTCAAAGGAGATTATCATTTAATCTTTATTTTCAGTGAGAGTTTGACTAGTAACTTCACCTTTTTTTCCCCATTTACAGGAGGAAAATTTATGCAAAAACCTTGTAACACAGACACATGGCACTTGCAAACAGAATTTGCTAAGGTAGCATCGTTAATTACTGAGCCATATTACCAGGAATCACTAGCTACATGGACAAAACATTTCAGGTACACAGCTCCAAAATGAGTTACGACTAATTTTGCTGCATTAGTTTGTAATTTTAAGGAGAATTGGCTTTGCAACCCCTCTTGCATCTGAGGATACCGACCTCCAACATCTCAAGTGGCAGAACGGCATCTATTTGTTTATCCGGTCCATACATTTGGCTTCTTTGCTTAAGCTGCCAGTGAATCAGCTTGCATTAGGACACTGGACTTAGTGAAGTTTCAAGTGTAGAACCAGCGTGTTTTGCCATCGCAAGTGTGCTGAGGACACCAACAGATGGAAGAAGGGCCAGGAGCACAACAGGCACTCAGATCTTCAATGACTATAGCACATCTGTGCACAAGACAAGCCACTGCAGTAGCACTTTGGCTTTGACATAAAGAAAAGTTTCACCTCTGTTTTCTTTACAAACATTCTCCAAGTCTCTACAGGTGCCAAACAAGACACAAAATACCCACTGAATGTGAAGTTATCAAAATCTCTGATTAAAAGTGAGGTATTCAAGGCGACAACTAGCTACTATTAACACGTGCTGCCTAAACCTTAGAGTATGACACAGTGAGTCGTCTTTATTAGTGGATTACTCTTCTTTACACTATTGGTAAGGCTGCTAGTTTTCTCCTAGTTATTTTTGTAGGTCCTTTAGTTTTTTAGGTTCTCCTCATTTTCACCCTGTAAGATGTTTCTCTCCTGGGAAAATCATGCTATACTTATACTCATCAAGGCAGAACAGAGTAAGACTGAAAGAGAGAAGTAAGGAAGACGGGAATAGTTTTACTCAGCCCTTCCTCTAAAGAAACAAGACATATACATAACTTGAGATACGGGTGTAGCAAATAAAATGGACCAGAATCCACTCTCTGGACTTCAGGGCAAATGCCAGAGAACAGTACATGCCTATTCAGCTAATTATCTCCCCCTCCATATTGCTCACTGAAAACAGCCACCGTGAACACTGCTCACATTAATTAGCCTAGACCAAAATGGAGCCAGAGAACTAACAATCATGCAGCACAAAGGACACATCTTCTAACTAACTTAATATTTACTAGTGTAAATAAAGATACTGACACCACAATGTCTAAATCTGTCTGTGCATTGTAGTGTCCCGGTTGAAAACTTCATGGTGCAAGTGAGGTGCTGAGGGACGTGGTTTAGTGGTGGGCTTGGCAGTGTGAGGTCAGTGGTTGGACTTGGTGATCTTAAACATCTTTTCCAAACAAATGATTCTATAATTCTGAGTTTTCACAGATGTTTACTGCTGTCTCTTGAAAGCTTTGGTGGACCTACTAAATCGTCCAGTTTCACTTGGACCACTGACACTAAAGGTGTCAGTGATTATAAAGAATATGAATGTTAACAGGGTAATGACCTCTACTGAAAAAAAGGAATTTTGGAGCTACCTCTATGAAACTAATGGTAAAAAAGGTCCTGTAGGTCTATATACTTTGTGTAGTTTAGCTGTTGCTGACATTGTTGCTGTGAGCAAGGACACATGAGAAATTAGAAGAAAAGTTTGTTTTGGGGTGTTATTCTGTGAAATGTTTGATGTCTCAGTCATACTGAGTGACCTCTGTTGTCCTTGAGGTGAAATCAGGATTCAAAAATACCCAGTTCTCAGCTCTGCTACTGACCTTAGTATACTAGATAAGCAAGCTCCATACCCCTCTGTGCCTCTAATGCCTCCTTCCTTTTTGCCCCTCTTTACTCATCTTTTGTCAAAACGGTACATTCTGTGTGCAATACCTGTACAGTGTATAAGGAATCTGAAGTCTCCTCCAAACACACACAGAAGCATCTGTTTTAAAACTGAAAATCCTCCACAACCAAAACATTTTGTCAAGATTCCAACAAGTTTTCCCAAAACTCGTATGCATGGCATATTACTGACAGAAAACTTTCCCCATCTCCAGCAATTTTCCACAACCTTTTCTTGACTGGCTACATTTTCAGATCCACAGCATTCCATCGGGAATTTAGGGGTAGGATGCTGATGCTCTATTGCACACTACGAAGCAGACTGGTCTAGGACGGAAACTCCCACCTCTGTTTTGCAGAGATTTGTAGGAGTGCTGGCTTGTGACTTACAAACAGAATAACCTCAGTTTTGAAAAAGTCATTTTGCTCTGGGGAGGATTTTACTTTCTCCCTTTCATACTACTACTGTTAATAATAGACTTATAGAACTTTGTTGTTCCTGAATAAAGTTATTGGCCTAAGCACAAATTTAAAGAGAATACTTTGGAGTCTGACACTAATGAAACTTATTGGGTGGCCGACAGAACAGATTTATCTGAAATTGAACAAATTTCCAAAGGCTTGCTCAAGGAACAGGATTACTTCCCTATTTGGTGTACCTCTTCCTACATTCCACTCTTTTGAATGCGCATGCATGTGTGTGCCCAGAAACCACTTCTAGCTGCAAAGGAAAAAAACCACATTACTCCTGTGATATTGGGAAGGTTGCTGGATGGAAGAGGAAAGACTAAACTGGAACAGAAAGTTCAGCTGGAACAGACCTACATGACCATCTTGTCCAACTGCCTGTCCAGTTTAGGGCTGAGCAAAAGTTAAATCATGCTGGGAAGGGCAAGGTCCAAATGCCTCTTAAACACTGACAGGCTGGGGCATCGACTGCCACTCAAGGAAGCCTGTTGCAATGCTTGACCACCTTCTCAGTGAAGAAATGCTTCTGAAGTCCAGTCCAAACTTCTCCTGGTGCAGCTTTGACCCATCTCCATGTGTCCTGACGCTGGATAACAGGGAGGAGGGCTCAGCACCTTCCTCTCCCTTGCTCTCAGGAAGCTGTAGAAAGCAATGGTATCACCTCTGAGCCTCCTTTTCTCCAAACTAGACAAGCTCAAAGCCCTCAGTCGCTCCTACACAGGACATTCCTTCCAGCCCTTTCACCAACTTTGTTGCCTTTCTCTGGATGCAATCAAGGATCTTCACATCCTTCTTAAATTGTGGGGCCCAAAATTGCACATAGCACTGAAGGTGAGGCAGCACCAATGGAGAATACAGCGGGACAGTCACCTCTTTTGACTGTTATACTGTGTTTGATGCACTCCAGATGTGGTTTGCCCTCTTGGCTGACAGGGCACACTGCTGACTGCTATTGATCCTGCTTGTCAACCAGCACCCTCAGATCTCCTTCTGCAGGGCTGCTCAACAGCCATTTCTCTCCCAGTTTATACTTGTGCCCAGCCTTGCTACATTCTAGGTCCAGAGTTCAGCATTTGGACTTGTTAAATTTCATCCCTTTTGTCACTAGGAATGGGGCAGAGGGCTCACAAGCCACCAAACACATAATCCTTGTCTAGCTCACAGAGGCAAAGTTGGAGCATCCCTCAAAATGAAGTTATTCTTTCTGTTTCCTGAGACATTCAATGCAGAAACAAACTCCAGATCCCCAACATGGCTTTTTTTTCTTTTCCTTTGAGGACAAGCAAGCCAGAACATTCTGCATATGCAGAAGTCTTCTCTGGTTATACAGAGATCTTGTTTAGAAATGAAGACTGCTAACAAGAGGCCATAAACAGCAAAGCTGCCATGCTATTAACTCTCAGTCTATTTGCACCTATTTGTGTAGTTGCAACAAATTAATTGTACGTTAATTAATTCTGTAGTCATGACTGTTAATTCTGTAATGTCAAGTCAACCTCCAGACTTCCACCCTTTTTGATCAAAAAGAACTACTAAATCAAAAGGCTTTGCAATTTTAACACTGAACAAAATCTTTCAACTTAAAGAAAAAAGCAGCAGCCGGCGCAGGTAGGTGTGTGTGGGTGTGAAACAGTAAGAATGAAAACGTTCCAAGTCAGAGAGATGAAAGGCAGATGCAGTAGCATAATCCAAACAGATGGCCTGGTTAGGAAAAGACAACAGACACAAATAATGACTCACGCCAGAAAGGAGATGAACATGATGACCTCCTCCAACGTGGAGAAAGGACCATTGAGTCAAGGACTCAAGGAGTGTGAAATAGCTTAAGCAGCGGTCTGTGACCCGATCTAGGTGACCTGCATTGGCAGAGGGTTGGACTAGATGATCTCTAAAGGTCCCTTTCAACCCCTACCATTCTGTGAAGTTCAGTTAAGACCTGCAAGCTGCCTCTCAGAGGAGAAAGTGGAGGACTGGAATTGTATCACTGGCTAGCTTTTAATCATTACAAGACCTCTAACCCTTCACAATACCGTT
>WBNH01002869.1:142274-170398 GCA_013401255.1 Urocolius indicus
GCCTAAGCACAAATTTAAAGAGAATACTTTGGAGTCTGACACTAATGAAACTTATTGGGTGGCCGACAGAACAGATTTATCTGAAATTGAACAAATTTCCAAAGGCTTGCTCAAGGAACAGGATTACTTCCCTATTTGGTGTACCTCTTCCTACATTCCACTCTTTTGAATGCGCATGCATGTGTGTGCCCAGAAACCACTTCTAGCTGCAAAGGAAAAAAACCACATTACTCCTGTGATATTGGGAAGGTTGCTGGATGGAAGAGGAAAGACTAAACTGGAACAGAAAGTTCAGCTGGAACAGACCTACATGACCATCTTGTCCAACTGCCTGTCCAGTTTAGGGCTGAGCAAAAGTTAAATCATGCTGGGAAGGGCAAGGTCCAAATGCCTCTTAAACACTGACAGGCTGGGGCATCGACTGCCACTCAAGGAAGCCTGTTGCAATGCTTGACCACCTTCTCAGTGAAGAAATGCTTCTGAAGTCCAGTCCAAACTTCTCCTGGTGCAGCTTTGACCCATCTCCATGTGTCCTGACGCTGGATAACAGGGAGGAGGGCTCAGCACCTTCCTCTCCCTTGCTCTCAGGAAGCTGTAGAAAGCAATGGTATCACCTCTGAGCCTCCTTTTCTCCAAACTAGACAAGCTCAAAGCCCTCAGTCGCTCCTACACAGGACATTCCTTCCAGCCCTTTCACCAACTTTGTTGCCTTTCTCTGGATGCAATCAAGGATCTTCACATCCTTCTTAAATTGTGGGGCCCAAAATTGCACATAGCACTGAAGGTGAGGCAGCACCAATGGAGAATACAGCGGGACAGTCACCTCTTTTGACTGTTATACTGTGTTTGATGCACTCCAGATGTGGTTTGCCCTCTTGGCTGACAGGGCACACTGCTGACTGCTATTGATCCTGCTTGTCAACCAGCACCCTCAGATCTCCTTCTGCAGGGCTGCTCAACAGCCATTTCTCTCCCAGTTTATACTTGTGCCCAGCCTTGCTACATTCTAGGTCCAGAGTTCAGCATTTGGACTTGTTAAATTTCATCCCTTTTGTCACTAGGAATGGGGCAGAGGGCTCACAAGCCACCAAACACATAATCCTTGTCTAGCTCACAGAGGCAAAGTTGGAGCATCCCTCAAAATGAAGTTATTCTTTCTGTTTCCTGAGACATTCAATGCAGAAACAAACTCCAGATCCCCAACATGGCTTTTTTTTCTTTTCCTTTGAGGACAAGCAAGCCAGAACATTCTGCATATGCAGAAGTCTTCTCTGGTTATACAGAGATCTTGTTTAGAAATGAAGACTGCTAACAAGAGGCCATAAACAGCAAAGCTGCCATGCTATTAACTCTCAGTCTATTTGCACCTATTTGTGTAGTTGCAACAAATTAATTGTACGTTAATTAATTCTGTAGTCATGACTGTTAATTCTGTAATGTCAAGTCAACCTCCAGACTTCCACCCTTTTTGATCAAAAAGAACTACTAAATCAAAAGGCTTTGCAATTTTAACACTGAACAAAATCTTTCAACTTAAAGAAAAAAGCAGCAGCCGGCGCAGGTAGGTGTGTGTGGGTGTGAAACAGTAAGAATGAAAACGTTCCAAGTCAGAGAGATGAAAGGCAGATGCAGTAGCATAATCCAAACAGATGGCCTGGTTAGGAAAAGACAACAGACACAAATAATGACTCACGCCAGAAAGGAGATGAACATGATGACCTCCTCCAACGTGGAGAAAGGACCATTGAGTCAAGGACTCAAGGAGTGTGAAATAGCTTAAGCAGCGGTCTGTGACCCGATCTAGGTGACCTGCATTGGCAGAGGGTTGGACTAGATGATCTCTAAAGGTCCCTTTCAACCCCTACCATTCTGTGAAGTTCAGTTAAGACCTGCAAGCTGCCTCTCAGAGGAGAAAGTGGAGGACTGGAATTGTATCACTGGCTAGCTTTTAATCATTACAAGACCTCTAACCCTTCACAATACCGTTATATCCATGTGGGATGAAAGTGTGGCTAAAACTGCCTAAAACTGACCAAGGCTAGTTATATTTCTAAATTTAGGTGGCCTGGAAAAGTATTTGAGCACTACTGCACAGCACTGAAAAGCAGAGGTCAGCCTGCAGAGAGCACAAGCAGTCAGACTTACAGCTAGACATGCGGAGCAAAAGCTGCTGAAGTTTGCTCACCACTGGAGTTGCAAGGACCAGGATGGTGCTGTGCTGCTCTTATCCTTGCTGTGATGCTCCTACGGTAAACCTCAGGTTCAGCTCATTCTGACCTCAGAGCAAGCCCAACTATATTTCACATCAATCCAAAGACACCCACACTGCATGCATTTACCCCCTTCAATTGCACTACTTGTCACATCAAAATTAGAAGCCAACACAGCAAATCGAATCTAAATTCAGTTTTCTGTTTGACTGATTTACTGGAAGTCGATGCTTGGAAAACAGAAAAAGCCCAATTAATGTGTAGTCTCTCATACCATACACATTAAAAAAAGTTGAGAGCTAATTGAAAACAGTTGATCCCCAATTTTACAAAATCATCCAGTACAGCAAGTCTTAAGAGAAAAATCCTGGAAGTCCTTTTTGATCCTTGTTTTATTTCTGAAAGAACTAAGGACACTGCTGTAGAGAGAGGTGAGTTCACACAGCTTTTCTGAATGAACAACAATGCTGTGAAAACTGGGGCTGATTGATAGCCTACTGTTTGCGTCATTATGTACAAATGTTTACCATTTGAGCCTTCAAGGGAGCATGAGACAAAAATCAAAACAAGTTTTATGAAGACTTCAACAACACTGGCAAATTAAAATTGCATCCAGAATTGTTTAGACATGATAGCAGTGGAAGAAAACTGTTTCCTTCTGCATTATACAAGTTTTATCTGTGCATCATGCACAATGTCTTAAACTTCTGCTGTGGAAGAGGAAAGAAGTCTTCCCCTCTGCCTCCCAGAACAACTCTGTTTTCTATCATTTTAACCCTTTGCCTCTTCAAAGCATTCTGATGAATTCAGCACTGTTTCCTCTTGCATTTGTTGCTCGGTAGTTAATGCAAAATCATACTGTGTTCATCTCCTTCTTCCAGCAAGATGAGTCACCATTTCCAAGTGAACTGCTTACAATATTGGGATATTCTTTTACAGGAACCTCATAAATATCTACTGAAAAAATTACATAAAAAAATTTGCTGTGAATTATCCACTTTTTTCTAACTTGATAAATCATGAAGTTCAGAACTGATATCACTACTTCTGGAAACAAAGGCCTTTTAACTGGAACAGGAACACCCATCATCAGATGCGAAAGAACACAAGGGAATACAGTGACTTCCCCAGCAGAAACAGATAGAGATTTTATTTATGTGTCATAAATTGTATTGTTGCTGTAAGCAGGCTGCCTGCTCTACCTGATCTCCGTAAGACAGAGGTTACTAGACAGCAGACAAAAATAGCTATGGTGCTCTCTCCTTCAGACACAGACAAATAGTTTTGTTCTTCAGTAGTTTTGGGAAGAACATCCGTAAGTAATGTGTTTTACCGTAACAGTTATGGAACCTTGTGCTGTATCTTCAGGCAAAAACATGATCTTAACATCTCCTCCTCTTTACCTGCTTAGGAACTGTAACTGCAGTCTAAGATAACACAGACAATATCAAGGGTGGTCTTAGCCTGTTCCTCCATGAAACACTACATCTTCTCCACCAACAGCAGTAACTCTCACATGGCTTAAAAGATCGCCTAATTTTCTGGAACTGGAACTATTGCTGACAATTCCACTCTACCACACAAGAACTGTCCAATTAAAGGAACAACTTTTGTCTGTGCAAGTGGCATCCACAAGCATAGGAAAAAAGATCAGACAACGAGTTTACAAGCTGCAGCATGAATAATCAGAATAATCTGATTCTCATCCTGGAGGCCTCATGAATGGGTGTTTCATATTAAAGCTACAATAAAAAAAAGACATCTATCATGAGTCTGAATCTGTTGGATTCAGAACTACACGATGCACAATCTATGAGAAGTAAAACTAAGATTTTGGACTGTTGGCTGGAAAGGATCTTTGTATACAATTTCAAGAGTGTAAAATAGCGAAAGAAGAGTGAGACACTGGACAATTTTATCCTTGACTTCCCTGAGTGACCAGGACATCAGTCTTCTTGGAGGACATCTGAAAATCAAGAGATCTAAACCGGGAAACAGAAGAATGTTGATAGACAGACACAGTCCATAACTAGCTAAACATTTCAGATTTTCATATCCAGCAAATTCCAGGAAACTGAAGCAGAAGTGTAGATCATGAAGCACCACAGGACAAAGGGACAGAAAGCAAGAAGAATTAAAGCAGAATTGACAACAACTAACTACTGCCCTGAAGACCCAGATCTATTTCTATTAGGAAATCAGCTAAGGTTTGAAAAGCTACAGAAACAGTTACACAAATCACGGAAAACTTAGTCAAAGAAGTAGAAGAACTTATTTTGAAGAATGCAAAGGCAGGTATTAGAAGAGCTGCAAAGGACTGCAAGAGTTATGCATGACTAGGATAGAGGCACTGAAGTAACACGATGCAGGGAAAAGGAAACAGCTGTAGAGCCAGTCACATGAGAAAAATGGCAACAGAACTTGGAAAAAAAGAACTCAACAGTAAGTGCCACTCTTCCACGATGCTGGCAGCATTATCAGAAATAATTAAACACTGCCCAAAACTTAAATGACCAGCTTGTCTTATTTAAGAACAATCAAGGAGGGAGAAACAAATGCAAAACCAAGCACACCCTCTCCAACAGGATACAATCACTGCTGAGAACTAAACACAGCTTGACACGCTGAAACTGCAGAATTTGCAAAGTTCTACTTTAAAAAACGAATGAAATTGCCCATCTTCTAACAAGAATTCCCAGTAACTCCAGGAGGTCATGAATAGTAATCCATGAATAGCTCAGTATTTTCTATACAACCACAGAACTCCCAAGTTCGATTTCAATTCTGTGCAGCCTTTTGACGAAGCAAACAGTCATTATGGAAACACAATACATTAGCAGTGCATAGGTTTTGAGTATATTACTTTAAATATTTCTTAAACATGGCAAACAGGACTTCACTGCTTCCCAAACTTCACATATGCACAGGAAGGTCAGAGCAAAGAAAAAGAATTGAAACAAATTAAATGCATCAGTATTAAATGCAAGGTGATGCACTTTCTGTAATAACTCGGTCTTACTGTTTCTGTTGTCACGTAACCACAACCACTGGCTGTGAAGCAGCTAAAAGGGCACCAAGGAAAAAGAAAAACACTTGGCTAATGAGAAAACATCTGATTTAACACACTTACTGTCTAAATACTCACATAGACAGAAAACCAGAGAGGGTTACTTGTATTAGATCAATTCTAACCTAGTCTTCCAGAAGAATGTACTGTATAGTGCTGCAGTAGGAATGCTATAAGATTAAAAAAGCAGCACCCTCTCTGAAAGCATTGTTATTATTCTTAAAGATGTTTCCTACTAATAAAGATAGCCATTCTCCTTGTTGTTCTAGAGGAACAGAACATTCTTTACAGTCAGGATAATTAATGAAATTGCCAAAAGTCTGAAGAACATCACCATCTTCTTAGCACTTGTTCTAATTCAAAGCACTGCTTTTCTTCACACTTTCTGGTAATTACTTGTAATGCATAAATTGCTCGGTGTGTGTTCTGACAAATGGACAGACTCCAAGCAGAAGCCACTCTTTCCCTTGGTTTAAAAATACCCATGACAAAAAGCTTGTAGCTTTCATCCGTCAGTTTTCCTCTGATGAACAGTTTAATGAGAAGGGTGAGCACTGCACACCATTCGTTAAGCAGGATAATCCCTACAGGATTGAACAGAAGACCAGTTTGAGGAGAGTCAGAAGGGTATGGGTTGGGCTAATAAATGCTGAAGTTTGTATTTTATTTTTAGAGCACTTCAGCAGACAGTAAAAGCCTTGAATAAATAGTTTCATAAGCTAATTTAAATAAAACGCAGTATCTAAACAGTTAACCACAGCCTGCTGAAGTCCTCAGCAATACTCACACAGTATTTTACACAGACCATTCTTCACTATCAACATTTTAACATCGCTGTTCAACCTGTCCTACTTCTGACAACGTTCTTTACATCACGTTTCCAACAGTTGGTGACCAACATTTATATTCAATTTGCATAAATACATTTTTTTCATTGAAATATTTCTCAGCACAGTTAAAAGAGACACTTAATTACATCCATGTTTCCTAAAGCAAAGGCATATAGACACTGTGGGTGGTTCTTGAAACCCTTCCCTCCCACTTCTTGTGGTGGTCCCTAAGTATGTGGCAGCAGGAAGAGCTCACATATATGGCTACAAACGTCGAGTCTGAAAGTCATATATTCTGCGAGTTCCCACGGCACAAAGCTCAGCTGCGGATGTCGCCACAGATGAGCAACCACCGCAATTACCATGAAGCTTCCAGTTGAATGAAAAGTCATTGGAAAAGAGAAAATCGTAGAGGAAAAGGGGAAAAAAAAAAGTTCAACAGATGGAGAAAAGCCGAAAGAGAGAGAAGCCCACATTGCATTGAGCTGACAAAGAAATGCAGCTCG
This sequence comes from Urocolius indicus, assembly GCA_013401255.1. Taxonomy (NCBI): domain Eukaryota; kingdom Metazoa; phylum Chordata; class Aves; order Coliiformes; family Coliidae; genus Urocolius; species Urocolius indicus. Next base: position 148,888 of record WBNH01002869.1, read on the forward strand.
TGTCACTCAAGCACTAACTCACTGAAGGGAGGCTAAAAAACAGCCTTGGAAAAAACCTAAATTACTTTTTGAAAACAAGGGTGAAAAAGGCTGAAAAAAACCCTCCTTGCTTCACCAATATGTATCATGCCTCTAAGCATCTTTGGCAACTACTTTCTTTTTTCACCTTTGCTCAGAAAAATTATGTAGATGTAAACTTTGGTAGCCCTGAATAAAGTCTGAAAATCCAGGTGCAGAAAAGAGCTCACCATCATTTTCAATACACCTTTGATAATGTGTTCTATTCATTACAACATCGTTTTAATGCCTTGACCAGAATAAATACAGATTGTAAATTAAGAGAAAACATACAAGTTTACAAGATCAAAACTTAGAAGACAATAAAAAAAGGTCAAAGAGGACAATTTTTAATATGATGAAATTGAAACAGTCTTAATTCACAAACTATTTGTCTTCCAGAAACTGTTTCATCAAGATTGTCCTGTGGAAAGAGATTGTATTAGCACAATTGTATAGATCACATACTCAGGTCAAAGAGACATTATGGCCAGAAATATCTATTTTTTTGGAGCAGGAGAGAAGAAGAAGAGGACTAGAGCTTGACTTCAGAAAGCGCCCAGTGTTTTCACACCCAAAGCCCCAGAGTTCTCACTGATTCCAAGTACAAGCAAGCAAGCTGTTCAGCAGAACACTCATGGTCATCACTGGATTTTTCTGGTGGCTCTCTATAAAATGTGTGGTTTTGTAACACTCACCTTGCCTAACACCACATATGAATCAACTTTCTAGGGGAAAAAGAACTGAATTCAATTCCCAAAGGCAGTACCCAGCTGACTAAATGATAATACTTCCTGAAGTGCATTCATTCCCCGTTCATCATTTCAACAATCAGGACAATGATTAGTTCACTACACAGCCCTGACGCTGTAACATGCCCAGCCTGTGCAGGAAGACAAAAGCCTCACTGAAAACAGAGGTAGAAGAGAGGTGAAGAGTGATGTAAGCTGTGTAATGATCAATGTGCATGTGTATGGAAACTGAGATTGTACAGGCAGTCTACAACTCTGACACCTCCTAAATTTCAAGTACTCGACTTCAAATGGATACAACTACTTTACAGGAAAAATCTTTATGCACAGTTTCACAGGTTTCCATAAAAAGCTTGCTAACTGAATTCTCATATGTCCACAAAACAGACAGCAGCACTCAGCTCTATATCTTCCCTGCACTTCGAACTGATGGAGGGTTCTAGTGACAGAGGAAGTTCATTAAACTCTCAGTGAACCAGTATCAGAGAGAAAATGAGTTGCTCGAGTAGGCTGCATGAACACTTCAGCAGCACAAGTGTGCTGAGGTTCTGTAGCCTCAGGAGCCCAGTTCACTTGCTGGAAAAGGGATAAGTAAGTCCTTATTACGGCTGCTAACGTGTCCACAGGCAAAGCTCAGAAGTGGCACTCTGCAGTCTGGCGAGCCAAGTGGCGATCTTTAATAGCTCAAAGTTGTATTAGAGCAGGAACGCTTAATATGGTGCACTTTACTTCTGAATAGTGAATAAGTGGATTAAGCCAAGCAAGAGAATAACCAGAGTTCACTTATCGGCTAAACTGAATCATCAGTGAACAGAGTATGAATTGCAACAGTGGAGCCTAATCCCGTGCTGCCCTTCACACCTCCTAAGTGCACTGACCTTACCTGTCTGTGCATGTTTCTCAGCAGTAAGAATCACTGCAGTCATGGACATCCACCTTTTCAGTTAATTGTCTGCATGTCTAATCCTTCCTCTACTACTCCTCCACTTTGTCCTAGTTCTGCTCCTTCCTCTTCTATCTCCTAGGTCTTTTATTTCCGTGTTGTCATGCTTCGTTTCCTGCCTGTATTCCTCTCTGGGGTGCAGTCCACTTGTACAGCAAACTCTGAACAAGTTTTCCCCAGTCCCTTATCTGACTGTCTCCAGTTTGACATGACCACCCATCTACCTGCATCTTCTCATTCTGCCAGTGTCCTTATTTTGAGCTTTTGATTCAAATTGATTCTCCATCCAAATTTGGCCAGCAGGACTCCCACTCCCATTCTTCCACAGATAACTTTCTCAGTCTCAGTGTATGATCCACTTGCAATATACTTTTTCTCCTCATCCCTTTACCATCTCCTGTCCCACTTACTCTGTCCAGGTGTTCACAGTTATTATGTCAGTTTTTGGCTTTTGCCCCAGTCTCTTTCATCCTGCCACATTGCTCATAGTCACTCTCCCCATCAACATTTAATGACTCCCAGATCTTTCATTTTCTTACAAATTACTTGTTCGGCTAGTCTGCCTCCATGTATCAGTCTATTCCCGTATCTCCCCAAGAGTTCACATTACTTTCTGCACTTGGCTCAGACAGCTTGCTTCTGCTACTTATCAGAAGAGGATGAGAACACTCAGAATATGAGCAACAGCTGAACCACACAACAAATCTGCATTACAGGAGAAATTCTGCTGAATCCCAGGTAGCTCACACTCCTGTGAAGGATCAGATTTACTCAACTTCAAGATTGCAGGTTGCTCGGTAAAATCTTAAGGATCTTAATGCCAAACTGAAGTAGATTTATCCAGGAATAGACAAGTATATTCCAAAACAAGGAAACCCTTTGGCCAAATTTCAGATCACTCCTGCTAAACGCAAGGATAGTACATATTTTAGTTTCTTCCAAGTAATCGCCACTTTTGCCTCTATTTGAGTAAACAGTAAAGTTTTTAACAAATATGAAGCAAGCCATTACCACAGCATATTTCTATCCTGCTGTTAAAGGCTGGTGCATTTGTTGACATCCGAAAAGAAGGTCTACTAATGGAAAGCATCAAGTCATTGATCCTCAGGTAACATTACATCACATTCACACTTTTAACACAGGCAGCAACTGGCATGTTCCCTACCTGCAGCTTCTGCAGCTTCACATAGAAAATTACCATCCATTATATCCTGGAATATCTTTCATATAGATGCTTTTCTTTCATTTGATTTGTGCTCTTGACTGCCTTCCACATCAAAATGCATCATCATTCTTACTTACACATTTATTTTGCACATTTTCACTAGTGTCCATTGGATCCTCACTCTTACGTACTTAAAGGCAGATAAACTTGCTTGTGCTGACATCCAAGTACCTATTTGTATCTTGTTTTAACTTTGGGACAGTTAGTGAAAAGCACTACCTAAAATTACACTCTCAAATTTATGGCAGCTTTTGGAAGAACTGTGAGATTTCACTTGCTTACTTTGATCACCACACACACAAAAAAAATCCACAATAATCGATTTTGACTTACACTTCTGTGTACAACATCCTTTAGATTTTTACACCGATTTCAAATGTAGTGCTTCACTGTCAAAAGGTGCTGATTCTACACCACTAAATTCTGCACCAAGATCTCTAGAACATCAGACATTTCTCAAAAAAAACTGTGATTTACTAAGAGAAGCACACACACAAACTATCACATGTAACAATCTCTTTTCTGGTACTTTTATAAAAGCTGGGCTTCAACAAAAATATCCTGAAAACATCTTCAATTTGTATTAATTTTGGAGCTTTACATATGAAAACTTTATGCAATATAAAATTAAGGGTAATTATTCACATTATTTTTTTGCATTTTTCAGAAGTATTATTAAAGCAACATCAACACAAGTTGTATTTTAAGAACAGCATGATATAAAAAGGAGTACAGAAATTTTAAAATAAAATAAAACTTCCAGAGATTAGTTCTTCAGGAGTGCCTAAGGACCCAATTCTATCCTTTCCAAGCACTCCAAGTGATGTATAATGGGCACACTGGTGGGCCACTAAGGAGTGAAATCTGAAACTCTGGTACTGAGACACAGTTCTACCTCCAAAACCCCCATATTATAAACATTCCAAACAATAAATCAACAGTTACAAATTCTCTTATTGGACAAATGTGATTTCTACAGTACCTTCGGGGGCGATAGCACCAGGACAAACATCTTTTAGCAGATCTCCCAAAGTATGTAACTGTCCTCCTGAAGCAATGGGTCGAAATAGCTTCTGTATAAAAGGTCTCTCTGTTGTTGCCTGTTTTCATAACAAAATCAGCAGAAACAACAATTTAAGGACCATGCAAATACATAGCACAACTATTTGAGACAGGCAGAAGACAGTACAGAACAAGAGGTCGCAGCAGAAGACACATCTGGCATTTCTGTTTCTTCCCCCTACTCTCCTTTGCATTCCACTCATACCATGAAACGCCAGAGAGTTTTTGCTTGTTAACAACCAAAGGCTGCCACTCCACAAAACCGAGATTTTATAAACATTGTCATGAATCTAGAAGTGTAATTATTTTTTAGATTTAAATAAAAGCCTTTCTGCTATGGGAATAGGGTCTGCTCCAACAAAAACATTTCCATGTATTCTTAGTTTAAGCAAAACAAGTGGTGAGCAGAAACTTACTCGCTCAACATACACCTGTTTGTTTTGCCAAGTCAAAGCTGCACTGTAAGAAGTACCTAATACCTTCTGCAATAGTCTATCTTCCTCCTTTTATAAACACACTAAGCACTGTCAGTGGCAAACAAGTACCTTTATAGCTCAAGCCCAGGGTCTGCAAGCATCTGATAGGGAAATGACAGAAAAAGGTTTTTCCTCCCAAAAATCTGACTTCTCCTCCCAATTTGAGCACCTGAGCCAGAAAACTGAAGTTAAAAACCTCATACTTAACCAATCAAAAAACTTCAATCAAGCTCTAAACCGCTGCTGACACATTTCTGCTAGCAGCCAACTCCAGAATGCAGATGATGTGGCTGTATCACAGGCCGCTGGGCTCTAGTAAATTACATTTTAATCACAGTATCAAGCAGGGTAGGGGTTGGAAGGGACCTTTAGAGATCACCCAGTCCAATCCCCCCGCCAAAGCAGGTCCCACCTAGATCAGGGCACACAGGAACATGTCCAGGTGGGTTTGGAAAATTACTATCTTAATTTAATAAAGTACTACAAGCCATTGCCCCTTCCAAACTTAGTTTCCTACTGCTCAGATAGTGGTTCCAGTCCTACTACAATAATTAAAAAGTAGAAATAACACAACCCAACATCAATAAACATTTTCTCTCTCAGTGGAGTTTGTTTTGAAAAAGCATTAACAAAATGACAACTTTATCACACCTGAAGCAGCAGGGAAAGGACCTGAGCAGCACACTACCTCACAGTAATTCCAGGACAATACAGTGCTCAACTGTTGACACATGACTATTTAATTATCTGCTGCAGTCAATTCTGTCTCCTCAGAGTAGCAGAATGTGGATACCAACAGCACTAATGCAATGTCTGAGATCTGAAAGGTGATGGGAGGCAGACAGCCAGCGGGATTCACACTTGAGAAGTGAGCTCTGGCACATTATACTGTAGAAAGTGTGTCTCCTAAACATAGAAAAAAGGACAAAAATGCTAAAATATTGTTATAGCTAAAATAATTTTCTATAGGGTTCATTTTAAAAACATAATAAATTGTTCACAGAAGTCTAATAGCAGCTCCCAAATGCTTACCATCTGAAGCAGAGGTGGAAATAAACACTGGGAGAAGAATGCAGACAAGGTGCTTATCACCAGTAGACTTTTCAGGTAAGAAATTCTCAGGTATCCACTGCAGTTTCTCTTTATTACTAAATTACAATATTTTTCCCTTGTTACTACAATTTAATGCAAAAAAAAAGTATTTTCTGAGATCTCCCACATGGTTGCTGACTGCTGCAAAGCAACATCCTCAGTTGCTGTCATGAAATACAGAATCACTGAATCACAGGATCTTAAGGGTTGGAAGGGAACTGGGAAGATCATCTAGTTTATATTTCAAGTGCTGAGCAATACAGATGTGGTAGTATAAATAAAAAACACTGTTCTCCATCAATGTTACAATGATAAAAGTAACTGCACATTGTTTATACAAAGATTGTGGTTCACAAATAGAATCCTACAGGCACAGTATTACCCCAACATGTACACACTTCTTCCCTCTCACGCAGCAGATCCTTTAGTCATTAAAAGAGTCAAAAAGCAAAGTCCCACCCTACAATCTGGAATGTTTATAACATAATTTCTCAAAGAATCTTAGTCATATAGAAGCATAAATAATTTTACAAAGTTTTTATCATCACCCTTTCTGAAGTGTGGTAGCTAGGAATATAAGCCCAGCTTGACCACAGCTTTCTACTCTAGTATTTACTACTAAAACACACAAAGGAATAGCCAACACGAGTAGTTGCTTACATAATGTTGTGTTTTGTACAATATTTGCTTAATCAATCATGTCAAAGAGTACTGTCTACGATCTAACCCACAAAGACATCACCAAGTAACTATTGACTCACAATGATTTTGAATACTCCACAATTAGGCCTAAAGCTTGTATTTGCACAGGACCTATCATTTTTTTCCTACTAAGATTATCACAGCTTCAACAAAACAGAGTGTTCTGAAATTCTTTGACTTTATGGTTTAGTGCCGGTGTAGCCGTGCGCGGTTCAAAAGATGCTGATGCATCTGCAGGATACGACAGGGCAGAGTCAATCAGGAACTGCTGATGACAGGTCTACAAAGGAAATGCCTTCCAGTACGTGAGCATATGAAGACAATCATCTGGCTCAAAATTTGCAGCGCATTTTACACTGATCATGTCCACAATTTAGTATCAAATCGTCAAATGTTTATGAAAGCTAATATTCAGCTTTAACATATTTTCTAAAAATCCAGGCTTATTTAGTACAACTAAAATACCTCATTCTTCTATACTGCTACACAGCACCACAAATCTTGTGCTTTGCAGAACAAATGAAGACTTTACTCGTTTCAAAGAAAATGTAAACAATAGCAGTGACAAGAAAGTGACAGTGAAAACAAAATTACACCACACTGTGAAAAACAGATTAACATTCTCTAGTCGGGTATACTGGCACTGAGAAGAGCTACACGTAAGGACAAGCATTAAGAGGCCCTTTAAGGCTCCATAAAGCCTCACAGGATCAGACACAAGCTATACAGTTACATATTGTGTTGGCAGTCATAAGTCTTTTTGCTCCCTATCATCCCATCAAAAAAAAAAGTACAAAAATTAGTTGCCAGTTTGCCTGGCCATTCTCAGTATCCACAGAACATCAAACATTACATGAAACCCACAATCTAATTAGTCTGATACTTTACACAGGATGTGTCTTAAAATGAAAAGCATAACTCACGAACTGCTGTGTTTCAATGTGAAAAAGTCACAGAGTTACCTTCCACCTAGAGGAAAGGATTCGGTGCTACTCTAGCAGTATTCAAACAAATAAAAGCTACCATACACATTGAACCCACAAAGTAAAACAAGAATTCCTTACAGTTCCCACTTGTGCACAAACTTAAAATTGTAAAAGTTGAGACTTCCCTTCATACTCCATCATATTTTCAGTAACTTGTCAAGTCCTTAGTCTGTGCTGTTTGATAATGAACCACTTTACACTAAAAAAAAACCTCTCGCAATTTATATGTATCATTTTGTTAAAACCCATTTAAAATCCACCAAGAAGCTTTAAAAGTAATTTATTAAGTTTGCATGATTTAAGCTATTTTATACAAAAGGGGAATGTACAAGAAAATTAACTGTTCTCTGAAAAGAAATTAACTACGTACATTTTATTAAACATTTACCCCAAAGTACATTTCCCCTGTATTTTCTAAGATGTGTTCTGCTTTGTAGAAATATGTTTTCAGTTAAAAATCTCAATGCACAATGAAAAAGTACTAATTGAAAAGATGACAAATTGCTGCAGTCACAGAACCATCGTAATACAATGTCTGTCTGAAAGCAAGATGCTGCAAAGTCCAGTCTGAAACACTGCTCCTTCACTGCTGCTGAAACACAGACCTTCTGCTGGTATTCCTGGGTGTGTGTTTGGCTTCTTTTCACTAGACAAGAATCACTTCTAGAAAAGGAGTAAGCAATGTTTCTGGGTTTTGTTGCCTTTTTTTTTTAAAAAAAGACTGACTAGAAACTAGACAGGTAGGTTATCAGACTGAAAGATTAAATGGAAGTGGTAGCAAAGACTGAAAATCACCAATAAACTCAGGTAGGAAAGAATATGCACGAGAATGGGAAAGAATTCTTTCTGAGTGTGTAGAAAAAGTGAGTTCTGAGGACACAGCCTAAGGTGGCCCTCCTGAACCTGCCTTACCCTCTTGTCCCAAGTTTTATGACTTTAATAATGTTGGGAGGTTGGACTAGATGATCTCTAAAGGTCCCTTCCAACCCCTAACATTCTGTGATTCTATCTACAGGTCCTTCAGCTGCTCTTTCACTCAGAAACTAGTCACATATTAAGACAGGTTGCTGGGCTCTTGAGCTCATTTCATATACCCTGACACCCACAGAAAAAGGCCAATAGAAACATTTGATTGGCTTCCAGAAACATAAGCTGCTCATAATATTAATACAGGCTTATTAAATCTTAATAAATTATCTGAATTTATGTATCAGAAAGTCTTATCACCCTGTATTTTCCTTATCTTACTTCAGCGTATCAAATTCACTGCTAACAGTCCACAGGCCAGGAAGAAAATAAAAGAGCAGATGGAATTTGTAATTCTGTTATTAAATCATTTGAACTGACTTTTATCTTTATCACCTCCAAAGATTCTCCAGGAGCTTTTTAGTTGCCAGAACGCAAGTTGTTCCAAGGAAATCCATTCTTTTCGCTTTTTATGCCCACGGGTTTACAATGTGTGTGAAAATCAATGACTTTCAGCGAGATGGGCTCAAGTTTATACCTTTCCTTGTGGCTTAGCTCGTGAGAAGGACGTAAGGTAACCATTTTGTAATTGCTGCAACACCCAAGACTCTGCAACATTCTCAACCAACGCTTTTAGGGTCTGTTTGCAATTCACTGCTTTCTGATGACAAGAAACACAAAAAAGGAGGAAATTCAAAGGCTCCTAATATTTAGTCTACTAGAATGCTGAAACAAAAGTAGTTGTACAAGCTGTCCCATTTAGGGGGAAAAAAACTATAGCTTATTTCTACACAGAGGGAGAAGTCGTCTCTGCCTCTGTGGAGCACAGCACTTCATGCTGTGTAGAAATTCCCAGTGACAAGAAGTTACCTTCAGGTAACTCAATGTTCAACCAGTATCAAAATGAAACACACTAAAATACCTCTCTCTGTTTATTGGAAGAATATGATCCCCTTATTTTAAACAATTTCCTTACTAGACTGGTTACACTTGCCAGCACATGTAATTTATGGTGGCCAGTTTCGTTGCTAGAAGGAATCTGCCATTCTCTTAGAAAACATATTAGTGCAGTTTGGACTGAAGAAACTCTCTCAACAAACCAATTACTCAGATTTCACCTTCATTTTTATACTGTTACAGAGACTCGGCTAAAAATCATTAAGTGCTCTGCTCTGTTTCCTTCAGCTAGTCTTCATTTGAAATGTTAAAACAGTAAGTTGTAAGAGGCACCCAAGGAGCCCCAGTAAAACAAAATAAATGAAAGTTACAACTCTCTTTATCTGCATTTCAAGCAACACTTGCCCAATCTAATCCTAACACTAGCAGTCAGTGATTATTTGAAGGACAACTAGCTGCAGCGTAGTAATACATATAAACTCTGAAAGAATCTTCCAAGAACTTGTTCTTCCCCAGTCGTCTATTAAAAACCTATAAACTTAACCTCTTTCATAAGCCAGCAAGCTTACCCTTGATTTTCAGCTCAAACAATTAAAATACACACATACACACAAAAAGAGGTAATTGATTTCTTGATCTGAAATGTTACTTTTCAAATTCCATCAGTATTTTTTTTGCACTTCTGACAACTGTAAACATGATTTGTCTTTGTCCTGTAATCGTTGCTTGTCTCCCTTTCTCCAAATCTTACAAGCTGTAGAGGGCTTCTTCCAGAGCACTCCATTGCTTTATTGTGTACTTGAGATGGTTTTGCTATTCCACTTACCCTCCCAAGCTGTTAGGACTGGAAGAACATTCCAAGAAAACAAAAACATTATTTCTGGTATTTCTTTCATTAGCCTCTGCAAATTCCACCTGACAGATACCATTCTGTGTGCTTTGCATAAGGCTGGCACTGCTTTTGTTAGCATTCAGGATTTTGACCTGCTTGGCTGCATCGTCGCGTCAGTGTTCAGCGAGTAAGATACATCACATTACAACACAGAACTAATTTAAGTTTTCTGAATAAAAGAACTAAGCAATGGCTTCATGGGTTTTAGTGTTGGACATAAGACAAAAAGAAAAAGTATAAACATGCTCCAGATACCTATCTACAAAGACAAATATTTGACAGGATGTGATGTGGGTTGCAGGATGAGCCTTAGAGTCAACATAAAGAATAAATCAAATGACTTGTTTTTCCTATCATGCACTTTAAAATCCCTCTAGTGAATTACATCTATTCAGTGGCTGTAAAAGGTACAAAATATATCTCATTACAGCCTACTGAAAAAATGCATCCTTCCACTTTTTCTCAAGTTTGTGCTAGGATTTCTGCAGTTACAGAAACTTTGAGTTTCTTGTTAACTTAAAACTCTTTATGGTGATGAACAGGAACTTTACACTCCCTAATACAGAGTATTACAGGACACACAGCAACAACTGGGCTACACTTGGTGCATTTAACTCACACTAGCAGCAGTCACATAAATCAGTAGTGCAGAAAGGTATCACTGGATGGAAGCTTAAGATAATTCTGTGAACACCTTAGATATGCTTTAATAAGGTCAGGACAAATGTGGATGTGGATGCATCTTTGAAACTTCTTACTCCTAAGATTTGTCATACCAGGAAAGGGTAAGATATGAAAATAACATGCTCTGTTAAAAGAATACTGTATAACATCACAAACTAAATCAGTGGATCATTTTTCCCCCACAGAAGCGTGCATTCAAATTACCTCAAACTGATTCTCCCACGTTTGCATACTTCAAATGATCAAGAGAAACATAAACTTGTGATCAAAATTGTAAGTTGTAGACGTATTAAGTCAAGTGAAATGTTGTTATCCATGAAAGCACTCCTGAAACAGCATTATACAAGCTGGAAATCCTTTGGTTTTTGAACACTAATGATCACTGTTCTAAAAGCAATAAGAACTGCATTATTGGTTCCCTTGGTTGAAGCTTTAACTTGCTACAATCTGCTATGTGGCAAATGTTATGTCATGAACTGATGCAAGTAATACTTCATTCCAGAATTAACTAGTATCTTAGGCAAGACTGTGAAACAATATTGAACAATTTCTGGTCATTGATGGTTAAAGACTATTCTAATCATGTGGGCAACAGCTCGTCCTTCTTGAAGCTTTTCACTGAACAGAGCACATCGTATGAAGCAACTGCAACTCTGTCCCAAACTTTCCACACAGTTAACAAGAATATAGCATTATCACAAACCTACAGAGAAATGTGGCAACTATTTCAATAAATTCTCCCACACATGTTGTTGAGGGCCAGTATTTGCTCATCTTTGAAAAGATTAAAGAACCACTTAAAATAGCACCTTTTTCCGTATTAAACTGGCAACATGCTTCCCTGCAGCCTTTCAGAAAAACCTTTTTCTAATAGTAACAAGTTATCACAACCATGAAAAACATTTGATAGCTGAAGTCCTAGCACATCATCTACTAACCTGAAAAAGATATGCCTAGATAGAACATACCCTCTACCAAAATCAAGTCATTAAAAATGTAATGAGCTATCTTGATTGTAACACTTCAGAATATAAGACACTGCTTCAGTTTCTGTAACGGTTTCTAAAGATGTCTCATGCTGTCCACACTGATTTTTGTGTCCAGGTCAAGCATATTTCCCTCACATTGTGTAAGGGCATAAAGAAGAAAAAAGGAACAAACTTCTCTCAGATCCTTTTAGGAATCGTAGATTTTAGTAAATCTTTTTGAATTCAAAGGTTATTTAGTAAAATCTTTACGAGTGCAGACACTGAGACCCTTATGAAATGTTCAGAGATGGTACTGTCTTCCATTTGAAGCGGATCTGTCTATTTCATAAGAGTACACTGGGTACCCTTGAGTCTACTGTAAGAGTGGTTGCAGATGTATTAATTTAAGGCCATGACAGAACTACATCCCTTTAGAAGGTATTTTCACACTAATGTTTCTGAGCAAATCTGCAATCAGTTGATAAAGTTCATTACTGTTGGGATGTACGGATTATTTAATAGCAACTCTTCTTCGAAATACGTTTTATGTCTACAGAAAATCCTTCTTCTGCAAGTTGACAAGTCATCTATAAAAGGACTGAGTTTACTCTTCAGTTCTCAACCAAGAATTTCATATTTTTCAAGGTTTCCTTGATAAAGCAATGGGACAGAAGATGGGTTAAGAACGTACGTCTGTTCTCCAAGATGTGTTAAAGAACACCCTTAAGCTGCAAGTGACTCCAAACAGTGTTCCTCACAGATCATGATTACTTGGAGAACAGTCCCAAAGTCTCTTCTTACATGCAAAAGTGAACTTGTTTTATTTACCTATTTTACTTAAAAATAAAAGAAGCATAAGCTGACATATTGGTATCAACAAATCAAACCAGGCACTGCTGTGACTTTCATCTATGCAGAGCTCACTTTTTGCATCATCATCATCACAGGGCAGACCAGACCTTGTTCTAGTTCAATTTCTAATCAATAGGCAACTGCATTTGCTACACAGCCACAGAAATCATCCTTGAAAATTACATTCTTCATCTACCTAAAGAAGAGAATTGCGCTATCTGCCTTTTTCTGCATGCAAAGCAGTTCACCAACTCGGGGGTTTTTGCTATTATGTCAGAGTACAAGAGTCACACCTCGGAAGAATACAGCTCTGGATTGTAAGCTTCAGGTGCTAAAAATCCCCCTTGCTCCAAAATAAAATCCTGAACACCTAACAAAGTATGTAGCGAAAGCAGCAAATCAGTCCATGTTGACTAAACCAAGTGAAACAGAGAATTATCAGCTTTAATGATCAAAAGAAAGGCAGCACTATATTAAAGTGCAGTACATTTAAATGACAAGACCTAACTACCTCCACACAGACCTTATTCAACTGAATTACTGCTTCATTCATTGTGTTCATCCCAGCCTCTAACCACATTAATCATCTTAAGGCTTAACATTCAATGTTGAGGTGAAAAGTGAAATTACTTGTTAAATTCCACGCATAATTACCTTCCATAACAAATTTAGAATCATATATAAATACACAAGAGTATTACCTTATTAAAACAGTTTAGGTAAATGGAGCCACAAGAATTCAAACCTCATGGTTTAAATTTGAAATTGTAGCATGAACATTTACATGAGCTTATTTATATCAAAAGGTCATTATCACAAGACAATTCAGAGAAAAGATGCCAAACCAGAGAATTTCAGCAGAAATAATTTCCTAAAAGCGTAACTACCAATAGGTGCTTAGGGAATGCATGAGACATTTGGGAACGTGAAGGCCTTTTCAAATTAGGAACGGGCAATTTTTGTCTTCACCAAAACTGTTCATTAATTCATTGTAACTTAAAATGTATTTTGACTTATCTTCTGCTAATAAAAAAAAAGCTGTAGAACTGTTTACACAAAGTTAACTTATTAACTATTGAGATGCTGCTGGGTTTTGGCACCATAGATTCTTCTAAGATCTGAGAGTATCTGATAAGACAAAAGAGAATTTAAAACAAAATGCAGCTCACAAGCAAAATCCAGTATATCCTGAAACTGTTTTAAGCTAGTTAAAATGTAATTCAGAACCTTCACAAACTACTTTTCATGCAAACAAAACCACCTTCTTCTTTGTATACAAAGATACATCTACATTCAACTCAGAAGGATTAAGGTAGTGCCTATGGACAAGCCTGAGCTAGTTTAAAATTATCCAGCTTGGTAACAGTTCGGCCGTGGCTCAGAGAAGCTACTCAAGCTGAGGTTCTAAAGCCCCGTCTCTTCTGTGCCTCTTAACCGAAGCACTACAAAACTTTGACAACAGCTTTCAACTAAGCAGACTGACAGTTTTGCAGATAACTTGGGCATATTTATGTAAACTTGTCACATCTCTGACAACAAACTCAGTTCATAATCTCAGGATTTTTCTTTTAAACTCTGATTGACAGCCCTTATCCTGTATTAAGATGCTTAAAGGCACAAGATCAATATTTCACATGAGTTCCTTTAGTCTGTTAGAACAACCACATGGATATTCACAGAAGTTTTAAGGGTTGGAAGGGACCTCAAAAGATCATCCAGTGCAATCCCCCTGCCAGAGCAGCACCACCTAGAGTAGGTCACACAAGAACTCGTCCAGGTGGGTTTTGATTCCTTAATATAAGACATGTAAAAAAGTGACCTGTAACAGTGTTGGTTTGAACCAGCCCATTTCACTTTGCAATTGATGGACCTGAAAAGCTTACCCAACTACAGAACCTAAATTGTGGTGACTGTGACTTTCAACTCAAGGTTACAACTTGTCAAATTGCTACTGCTTCCAGCACAGAACTAAGCAATCAAGCTCAGAAAACAAGTTCTCATGGCAATTTATGGATCATGCTGCCCATATACAATACTCGAAAGAAGGGCTATAGGCTTTTTCCCAACAATGAGGCACAAGGAAAAAGATGGGTTTTTTTAACCTTTCTCATTCGTAGTGCTTTGTCTTTGAAGTAATTTTAAACTGGTAAAGTGTGCTAGTGTTCCTCCAGTGCTGAAACATCAGTTATTAGAACAAGTGATTTTACATTTTGTGTACTCGATGATTAACCAGAGTTCATAGTTTAATTCTCAGCATAGAAATTCAGCTGAGCACAGCACTATCACACAAATCAATCACCATTTCATGTGATTTGCTCAAACTCTCTCTTTGTAAAAGGAAGATTTTAAGAAATAACTTCATCTACGTGCAGCAGGGTCTTTATGGAAATGTCATTTTTAATACATAAGGTTTTAAATAAGGTTATTACACACAGGTCTATTCAAGAGCGGTTTGCGCTGGCCAACAAGACACTGACACTTGCTGTGTTGTGTTGCCCTCTTCAGGTGGACAGTTGCTTACACCTTCTAACTCTTTTGCTTCACGAGTCATTGCATTTCAACTTCTTTCATAAAAAACTTCAGATTTGCTGTTTCGAGGAGCAGCTAACTTTACCTCTATCCCATCAGCCCTTCAAGTATTTTTGATCTGACCTCCTATTACTTTTGGCCTCACCACCTCCTTCACTTTAATACTAATCTTGAGGATTATCAAAGTATCACCTAGTGTTTGAAAGATTGCTAAAAAAAAAACCCCCACAACTGGTAAGCAAACTTCGTATCAAGAGGCCTAAAGAGCCCAATTGATTCAGCTTACCAAAGAAACCGGAAGCTTCTGAAATCACTCCGTAAGTGAACTTGGAGGTTAGAAAGCCAGAAAGTCAGTTAAAGCGGTGTAAGGCAAAACAGGATCTGCTAACTGAAATGTCATGGAGGCCTTTCAGTCAAAACAAACGAATAAAGGTTTCTCATAACCTACTAGTGTAAAAGGATGGGGTTTATTGTCACTTGAAAACTTTACAGGTGGACCCGGTATCTTTCCAAACAATCTGTTTTGATCAGGTTTTGAGTAGTTGCCGTAGCATGGGCCAAACTGTCACGCTCATTTGCATACTCGTAGTGGGGTTTGATTACCCGAGCTCTAACAATTGATGTGGAAATGTGAATAAAACAGTCTTTCACTGCTTGGGAAAGGGCCATGCTTGGGCTTCTGATTCATTTATTGAGCCAGATATTAATAATGTCTCAGAATATTTAATTTCCCCCTCCCATCTTGCTATTTTTAGAGAATTGGTCACGGTAGACATTTAAATGCATTTAGACATCTCTGTACCGCAACTTTGACAGAAAGAGCGAAGTGTTGGATTTAACCATTGTATTATTAAGTACAGAGAATTTTACTCATGTTATTAAGGCAGACAAACGTCATAACTTGTGACTGTACAGTTTAACCATGACATCTTAAGGGACTCATGATAAAAATACTTGTTCAAAGCTAGAGTCTACTATGTAATCAGGCAATGAAATTAATAACGTAATCAAAGCCCTTAGAAAACAGAGGCAAATGAAATTTTCCAGTATTCCCATAGCGTGGCATGTCCTAGCATCCAAATAAAGCCACAAGCAAGCAAACAATCTAGGATCATCGCCTCTTGGGCTAGCAAATATACACAGACAGCCTGTCTTAAGCCAAGTATGATTCTAAAAAAGCTCAGAAGAACTTGTCATGAATGGTTTTAACGTGTTTTCTTTCACATAGTTTTGCTCTCAAGAGGTAATTGCTATTTACAACTTTAAATCCTATAAACACATGGGGCAGATCCCAGAGGAAAGGATTGACAGCGAGAGAGCAAGCATGAGCAAGTGGATGAATGTGACACAGGGAGAGAGTAAAATACCAAAACTCAGGGACAAGTGCTAATTAAGTGCACAGCAACTGAGACTCGGAGTGACCCCATCTGCAGTGTAAAACAGCAGACTGTAGTTCATCAGGGTAGCCTATCAGCTCGTAGAGGCTCTTCTCCGGTGTCTGACTAATAATCCCCATCACAGAGCCTAGAGCCAAAGACTGATGAAAACATCCTACCATTTATCAACCATATAGTTTGTTCAATTAGAAGCCTCAAAAACATCTGGTCTGATAAACATGGGGAAGAAGTCCTAATGCCAAACCAGCTCTAGTATTGTACAAGAAAAAGCAACACTCAAACGTATAATATACATTACTATGATTTTATCTCCTGCTATTAAAGTACAATTGAAAAGCACTCTATTCAACAGTAATATCAGACAAAAAGGTAACACAGCTTTTGTAAAGTAAAGACACAGCAGCTTATACCTCTGAAGTGATAAAGTAGGTCACATTTTTATCTGGATGGATGCAAGTAGAATTGGCACAAAAATATAATTTTTAAACTGCCTCTAGTAGAAAAAGTTTCCACCTATGTCAAAGGTTCATCCGTTGAAAGTTCCACATGACACAGTTTAGATCATGACAGCTGGTCATAAAATCTTTCACATCTCCTACCTAACATTTAAAATTGCAAATCAATCGCTCCTCAGGGGTGTTTGTTTCATCTTCTACAGTAGATGCCAAGATTCTGGTCTTTAGCTGCTACACTTAAGAGGTGCTGGACATGGGCTTTTAAAATTACCTGTGGTTAGTTTAGTTCTGACTTACTCAAGTACAACGTTCGTATTTCTGCCATTTCTGTCTCCTACACACACCCACACACTCAGATTTGTATACCACATGAGATGTGATTCATCTTATTCTTTAGAAATGTATTTTAATAGACAAGCCTCACAATTATAAGAATCTTTAAGTTTTGAAAACATCATGCCTTCAGTGAAAAGCACTTCAGATCGCTTTATTGCACGCAATTTTCTGCAGCAACTTTTACCAGTCATATTTAACCCTTGCTAGGACTGTGAGATCAACTAAGAAAAATCAATCTAGTGCATTTCTTCGAAGGTAAACAAATTCATCCACCCCATACTGCCAAAATACAATATTTCCTCAGCAGAATTTCCTTCTAATAAATTTAGGGTAACAGAAAGTATTGAGAGTTGCCTCATTGAAGGCAGTATCTAGTAATTTCCTGTCATCCACTTGTATTTCCTTGAGTATCTACAAGCACTACCTGAAAACATACAGAGTAAGTGTCCACTGTAATAAAAACTCTGGCTTATGTGGCTTTCAGATACTTATGCAGGGAAATGCAAGCAAACAATCAGCATGCAAAGCTGACTTCAACCACCACTAATGGAAATGAAATGCAATCAGGGTGGAGGTTAAACATATCTTAAGAGTATTTTTGAATCAGGTACTTCAGCCTATGGAAGTTTGCCACTAAGTTCTGTAAAATTATGTTAAAACTACAGGAATTATCTCCTTGCTCAGAATCAAACTATAATCTCATCCTTCCTAACAGTTCTGAAAATTCCTTGAAATACATAGACTTGTATGAGAAGCAGTAATCGGTGCACTAACCAACTAACCAAACAAAAAAGCTACAGACACCTGCATCCACTCTTCAATAGAAGAGAGGATCACTACTGAAAATATTTAGAAATATTAAGAGCAGCATAGCTGAAAAGAATATATGTGAACCTTCTCATATACATGAACTTTCTCAAAGGCTGTCTCAGTATGAGCTTTATTTGTGTTTGGTCTTCTATTGTTGGTTAGATATTTTGGGTTTAAACTACTGCAAGTAAGGGTTTCCAATTGAAAAGGTAATGAGAATCAAGTTAAGCACTACTGGCTAAAGGGATAGATCTTACTGAATTACATTTTTCCCCCCCTTTTTTTCCCCCCCTGCATGAAATTGTACAATATCATTGAAAACTTCCCTCGGGGCTTAAGTCTCTACCTATTCAGACATCAAAACCTCCATTTCACAAACTTGTTTCTGTGATTTCTGTAAAGAGATCTAAAAAATCAAACAGCTATCAAAAAGCAAACAAACAACATAGTTACCAAAAAAACGCTGTGAGTGAACTACTTTTCCCGTTACATAGCTTTACACAAACCTTGCCATCTGCTATGATCTCTGACAAAATAACTGACTTCCGTTCTCAGTCTAAGGTTTCACTATGATGGTAAATGCCTTACATCTAACACTAAAAGTTAGTTCAGTCCCTCAGAGGTTTGTATGGTCATTAAAATCTCTTACGAAGAAGTATCAGACTGTTTTGTACTATGAATAAAGGACTTTTTTTTGATAGTTACAGATGCAAAACTTAAATGTAAATTGATGAAAATGTTTCAAAGACAACACAGAGCAGAACTACTTAATTTATGGAGATGCTACATGAATTCTGTTTAAGCTTTTAACAATACTTAATTTCAAACTTCATCATGACTTTCATGCTCTAAAAATGAAGAGAATGTTGAAAAATGCTAAGGATTGCAAGGAAAATGGCTCCAAATAAACTACTGAGAAAAATAACACACTGTGTATTAAAAGAGTAGAAATACTCAAAGCTAGTTTGGATTTATCAAGTATACAATCATAAGGCACAGGTAAGGCCTAGATCCGAGGCCTCAGCCATTACTTTCACCTTTTAACGCCACGAGAAAGGAAGCCTACACAGTGGCTGAGGGAAATGTGTTGTCTCTGAAACAACTGACTTAGACCTTTCAGAAGCATTTTGTATCCAAAGCAGTCTTCACAGTTAGCAGTTATTTTTAATGACAGAACCAGCTTTTTAAGCAAACAAACAAGCATAATCTGTATCAGCCACTGCACACTCTCAAGTATTACATTACACACAACATAAACGGTAATTACTTATTAGAATAAACACACTTTGGTTTGTCTTTGCTAATTCATACAACTCAAGGGTCCAGCAAAGATGAGCATACAAAAAGTTTCACCATAATAGAAAAGGGAACTATTCTAGAAATAGATTAGGATATATGACACCTCAGTAGAAGAGTTTGGTAAAAGTGGTTTTATTTCATTGTCTCCTACCTGATAAATTCTAAACGGGATGTATCGAAATCCACTGTCTTCTGGAGGATACTCCATGAGTTTTCGATTTATTGCCCAAAACTGCTCAAATTTATCTGTGAAGATAAAATCAGATTTTGTTAATAATACATAATTTTTCACCTCAAAGAGGTAAATGAGACACAATTGGAACAATATGCAAATTTTTGTTAAAGACATTTGACATGTATGAATTTATTTTCCCTGTTTAGCCTGAAGCCAAAGGTAAGCCATCTGCACTGCCCTATGAAAACAGTGATGGGGCAACTTATCGAACTGAAAGGGAAAGCCAGTTTACTTCAGAACACATCACCCACTGTTAGGGAAACACTGGGTCACAAATTACAGACTTTATTACCTCAGTTAACAGTGCCTGATTCTCCACTCCTTGCTGCTACTGGTCCACACTGTCTCACAGTTTGTTAAAAACACCTAATTGTTCTTAACTCTTTACAACTGTTGTTCATCTATAAACTAAAGCAATAGAAAAGCATAAAGGGGTTTATATTTGGATGTGTAAAACTTGAAATAATCTGCAGCAATGTATGATATAACCAGAAAACATACTGCTAGTTTCACAAGACAACCAGAAAATCAATAAATACACGCGAATGACATTTTTGTTAATTCATACTTTGTATGAATTAACATCCAAGTAACTAGGTTTAGTAAAGTAGCCTGAGGCAGCACACCATTTCATCCTGCTCAGACACTACAAGAACTGAATAGTTTATTGCACTTGAATTGTATTAAGGACAGTGTAGGTCTAAGCCAACAAAGGCTTTTATACATGCAAATCAATTACTGGAATCAAGCAAACAACAAATACCAAGAGTGACAGAGAGGAACATGAAGAGCTAAGATGAGTAAGGCTGCTGCTAGCCTAGTGAAGGCAGCTTTGGAAGGGGAGGAGCAAGGGAGAACTTTCCTTAAAGGCCTTAACTCTCCAAGACACCAAACACAGCAAACATTCCTTCAGAAGGAATATGCAATCTCCAATTTTCCCTCCTCAGCACAACGTTCAGCCAAGTCTCAAGAAGCCTGGCGATATGAGAACACAGCCCCCTGAAGCAAGGTAAAAAAATCAGAAATCTATTCACAGAAGCAAAGTTTTTCTTCCTTCCAAATAACAATTTAAGTAACTGCAGAAAATTAAGAGTCCAAGATCTGCTCCACTCCAGCATACAGCACAGATGCAAGAGGTTCCTACAGTGTTGATGACAACTTCCAGTCACAAGCGGTTGAGGAACCAACGAGGAGAGGTGTGCTGCTGGACCTGGTAGAGTTCAAGATCCTGTGTGGAAGAGGCAGGACACAAAGCAGGGCCGTGACCCTGGATTTCTTGCGAGCCAACTTTGGCTTCTTCAAAGATGGACGGATTTCATGGGATATGATTCTAGAAGGTAGAAGTGCCCATGAGAGCTGGTCAGCCCAGGATCAGTGTGTCCCCACAAGTAGATAAGTGGGAAAATAAGGTAGGAGCCTCTGTGGATGAGCAAGGATCTGCTGGGACAGCTCAGGCAGAAAGCAGCCATCTATGAGAAGTGGAAACAGGGGTTGGCTTCTTGGGAAGAGTATAGGAACATTGCCAGGGCATGCAGGGGTGCAACCAGGAAAGCCAGAGCCCTTCTAGAATTAAACCTGGCCAGGAAAGTGAAGGAAAACAAGAAGGGTTATTTTTGGGTACATCAGCAGCAAAAGGAAGACGAGGGGGAACGTGAGCCCCTTGCTGAACACAGAGGGTGCCCTGGTGACTGAGGATGCAGAGAAGGCTGAAGTACTGAATGCCTTCTTTGCTTCAGTCTTTATGGCCAAGGCTGGCCCTCGGGAAGCTCAGTCCAGCAAGGATAACGGGATGGCCTGGACAGCAGAGGACTTGCCCTGGGTGGAAGAGGAAGAGGTTAAAGACTTTGTGGCCAAGCTTAAGGCTCATAAGTCAATGGATCCTGATGGGATGCATCC